>WHVE01000720.1:0-66715 GCA_015178995.1 Trichophaea hybrida
ACTCCGCAGTTTCAATTATGCTTTAAATTTGAAGACTATTTTTGCTGTACATTCTTCTGACAATAAACTGAAGCAGATCCTCTCCAAACCGAATGAATACCAGCATCTTGATCGTATTCCAGTAAACCAAAGCTACCAAACATCCCGCCAAAGATTAAAACATCCTCAAAACAGTGCACATTAATAGTTTCCACCATTAAGACCTCATAACCACCAAACCTCCTGATTCCACTAAACCGCATCGTTCACCGATATCCCAATTCAAATCCCACCTTGTCTCGTGTTCCGACTGCAAAAATAAATTTCCTCCGAGCGCCCTTGCAAGTTAAACCAGAAAATCCGGGGACGAAACAAAGCCCCTCGCACCACTGCTTTCCACCGAAATTCTGCCAGTGAGGTTCGAAATTCCATCGGCCGTGCATAAACTATCACGTTATCGCTCGACTTATACCAAGACCCGAAAACGTTAACCCACATACCCCATGGAAGTAGGTTGTCCTACAGTTTGTGTCGCCGTGCGCGGGATAACGATGTGAGAGGAGAGGAGAGCAATTAAGGATGCGCATATCCAGAGACTTCTAACTCTAGCCACAATGTTGTTGATGATTCGAACCACCCGCGCACTGCAACTTAAGGTTGAAGAGTGAGTGACCTCAAGAAAACACTCCACGAAGTGCACTCAAATCTGGCTCCAGGACCTCGGCCCCCCCCCCCCCGCACGTGGTCGTGTAACCTACCATCGTCTGACTGGCCAATGAAATGCAGACCCTAACCGCCTCGACCCCGCCCCTTTTCCTCACTCAGAATGAAAGGCCTCTCCATCGTAAGATCTTGCCAACAACATGTCGGATGAAAATCACGGCGAGAAAATTTCCAATATCACGATCGACCCTAACGGCGATGTCAGCGCACTAATGGTTTGCCCAGTCTACGGTACATCCATCTCTGCCAGAGTATCATCGAAATGCCTCTCACTAGCATCATCTGTGTTCTCCGCCATGCTGGGACCTCAGTCCATGTTTCTGGAAGGCACCCAGCTGCGTTCAGCCGCACAGCTCGAACTGAATCTTGACGACAATGGTGAAGCCATGCTCAACATCCTGAAATTGCTTCATCACAAAAATAAAAATGTTCCGCGAGAACTCGACATCGAAATGCTGTATGAAACAGCCATCATCGTGGATAAATACGACCTCCTTGAAGCTATTCGCCCGTGGATCATCATTTGGTTCGATCCTTATCGAGAGAAGATTTCTGATAGCGTCTCATCACCGGAGGTGTGGGTTGACATATCGTGGGTGTTCGAAGACACCTGCATGTTTAAAGAAATTAGTCGACACTTGATTCTCGAAACGTGTATTGACTCGAACGAGGATTTGATTACTCGGGAAGGGCATAAAGTCGGAGAAATTGTTCCGGATGGTATACACGGTGAGTCTGGCGATTCATACTGCGTGCATGCCAGGACTGACGGAAGATTTAGACGCCCTAAAGAAGGAACGTTCCAAAATACTCGATGTTTTAACGAGAGTCCTGGCAAACGTGGTTGCCCAAGAAAGGGCATTCACGAGCGGGAGGACTGAAATTTTTTTGCTCGGTCTTGATGATGAGGCCCTGGAAATGATTAGTGCGAGACACGCCCACTTCAGACATTCACAATCCTCATTACAAGCCAAACCCGACGGCGAACCCTCCGAACGCGGTCCATACCTGACGGATATATTAAAGGCGTTCAAGAGTGGGGAACATTTTCTCGAAGGGCGTACATTCTCTCCTGCGCCCCTCCGTTTCAGAATTGACGGGACACTACTCGACACAGATATTGGCGCCGGGAACGACTCAATTCCAGACTATGATTATAGTGGCAAGCTTGTTAACTTGGCCTATGCGGCAGAGGGTGCAATTGTGGGACTAGATTTATACGATTTTAAAGCGAAATTGTAGAATCACAGGACCAAGGAGTATCGAGGTATTGGGTTTCTGCGGGTTTAAGGAAACGTAGTGCTTTGAATTCCAAGGGATGCTGTCAGCGAATGGAGAATTGAATAAATTTGAGCTCATGATTGCCGTTCAAATAGCATTAACACAGTACATACTAAATCCACGTTTTCGACCCGCAGACTTGGCAGTAGGCAATTGGAACGGGGGGCTTTATGCAGTGGACAATGCGAATAAGTATCCTTCGATTGAAACACTCCTACTTGCCCTGCGTGAAGTAGTTGAGGTTAGAAACTTGTCAAATTCTCCATCCTCGAACTCCCTATCAGGAAGTTGCGCTTACCAGGGAGCGAAAAACACCTCAATAGGCCGAAGAATATGTACAGCAGAGGATATGAATTAACCGAACCAAAAGACATGATTGAGAATGTGGAAGAGGGGGGAGGGAATCAGTGCATGTGGAGGGTTGAAAGAACAATTAGCGCAAGGCATCCATGCATGGACCGGCTACATCCGACCCTCATCCGGCTTCTTCGACTGTGCCCCCCATAATTCTTGCTTTTTTTCTCTCACTATCGCAATTAACCAAAGGCACTTGTATGTCTTCTCTAGATCCCCCTTCCAGAGCTCAAGTTTTTCACTGATGGCCGTACTATACAGGTCGCCACCACCTAGTACCTATAAAGTACACTGGTGTACCTCAACCAAGATGTGAATTCGATGACGTCTCCGACGCATTTGGTTCACCAGTGGAACTCCTTCATCCTGGAGGGCCTGAACATGCTTCACTTAGTCACGACTACCGTATCACCCTCACGAGACTACGACTGACTTGTATAGCGGAATTGATTTAACATCTCGAGCGACTTCAAAAATTTGTTGCTACAATCACTTCACTCGCGCAATAACGAAAAAGGGCTCAGTGCCTCGCATCGACTACTATTGTCGAAGTACGCGGCCGCAGTTCCTCGTGGGAAACTCAACCTAGAGTGGGAGGGCTCTAGAAGTGAGCCTCTGAGAAGCGCCGTCTTGTCTTTCTCTCACTATTTGCCTACAAACACTGCAATCTATCCGGTGGAAACATATCTTCGAAGCTTCCGGGCGTATCAACGACCTGAGCCCAGTGGTATCCTATATAATGATTCGATCGCAGCTCCGCATCTTCAATCAGCGCTATACATATTGGCGTCCAACCAAACCATTCCATCCTACACCGATACCCTGGGTTACCTCGCCTTATCTCACTTTCATCCAGTTACCATGGCCACTGCTATTCGATGTGTTCGAGCAAGATTTCCCTCTCAACCCATTCCAGGTCCCCCAATAAGAGAACGTTAACATATTAACTTCACAAGATCTCCTACAAGTTACATAGCTCGAGCCTACAAAACGGTGCTCCCAACTTCATCGTAGGGGTGGTAGTGACTAGTCTGGCCATCATCGCCGGGTTTTTCATTGTTTGCAATATTCTCCTGTATTTATGCGAACATTTCATCAGGTCTTTTTATAGCGCATTTATGCTTTTGAAACCCGCTGCACGCATTTTTGCGGCAGTGATGTTGAACTTCAAGATTGAACGCAAATCATGAGTCGATGACATATTTACTTGCAGGCTTCCTTTCAAATTCGAATTACCTAGGCCGCCTCCACCGCCGAAGCCCCTTTCCACTATCCTCGTGCTCTCACGACCGTCCTGCCCCACGGCCAGGATCTAAAAGCAACGCAGCTTTCTGCTGGTCTTGGCTATGGTGGTGCCGTGGGCAGTGTGGGTAGTCCTGTAGTTGGTGTAGGGAGGTTGGTGATTCTAGGATGATGCCACTGTTGTTGCTAATATGGCTACAGTTGAGGAGAAGGGTGAGGAATTCAATGCTGAGAAGAAGGAGGGGGAGGATAAAAGGACCACAGAGTTTTGAGCTGAGTTCTGATCGTCTTGGCATTACCAAGCTCAGATCTAGATAGAGAGCGCGACTAAACAAGCTAGTTGTAGAGAGAGAGGTAAGAAGGCTGGTTAGAAAGAATTATGATCAGTCTCATTTGAAGTTATACCGATAATCATATCACACTAATTGGGTTACTCTCTCCACTTGTCTTCATGTGTTCCTAACACTAATGCAGGTCCACGGGGGTATTACCATCAAGATCAGATCTAGAAAACATTCAAGTACTAGTATTGGCAGTACATTAGTAGATACGGTAGAGAGGGAGAAGAGGATGATGCGATGGAGAAAGAGAAGAACGCGAACGATATAGAATCCGGAGAAGAAGAAAAGGTGAAAAGAAGTCGAGAAAGATATATCGAAGAATACTATAATTATTACCACCGATGTACATGTATGCTCTCGCAAGCCGCACTAGTGATCGATATGTGCCCATAGATAGTCGAGTTCGAGATTTAATTCACATGATATCATGATGGTTTTCTTATTTTGAATCCCATTTTTTTCAATTGACGAAGACAGGAACTAGCTAGATAAAATGGTTTAAGCGGCACCAGCCTCAATATTGAGGCCAAGGGAAGCTATTGTCCAGATGGTTTGACCGTCGACTTCTACAGTTGCCAGCATAATAGTATCACATGCGGTCACTCGATATAGTCACGTGACTAGCCTTGGACGTGGTTGATGGCTTGCTTTCAACTAAGTACATGAATCTCTCTATCACCACATTGAAACACCAATTTGTACCAATATATCTAGGCGGTCACCAGACAGTTCGAGCATGGCAAATCAATCACTGATGTACATTTTTGTCTAGCGTCTTCACGCCGAGCATGGGGCTCAGTGTTTAATATTTCTCTTGGATTTGTCAAGGTTATCAGATAAGAAAGGGTTTTTTCACTGTCGTGAGCGATTTGCAGCGTAGATACGGAATCGAATAGAAATAAACCTAGATTTTGTACAACTTAAATTTCCCGGATATACCTGTATATCAGACACTTTTTTTCTCAACAGCACGGAAGCGCGCTCGGAGACTTGACGGTGACAACGTTAACATGAAATGGACTGCAAGGCGATTGGACTGAGCAATGCAAAAAGCAAATATGTGGTGGACCGCCCGTTTGTTTGTTTGTAATCATATTGTATTCGGCTGCTTGCGGCCATGACATCCAAATCCTAGATACTTCCACAGCCAAGGCTGCTTCCAAGTCGTATCTCCTGATCTCCTTCCCCCCCACCCGTAGACCGCGTCAGTCGGTACATGAATTAGATCCCTGCCACCCTAACTGAGCAAGGGTCAGACCGTTAGCATGCTTGCTGCACACCTGCACACCTGCACACCTGCACACCTACACTCGGACTGATCTGAGTGTGGCAAAAAGCAATGAGGTTTTCTGAAAACACATCGATGTGACATTCATCCCGGCGGAGTAAAAAGCAATTATGAGGTGGAAGCAGCGCTCCCCAATACACTCAACATTACGCAGACTGGTAACTAGACCGGGTAGAGTTGAATAATATATACTGGAGAAAGGGAAAGTCGTAGGTTTCTGAACTTTGCTCCCATCGGTGTTTAGGATTTCGGCCGCCAGTCTTGAGAGACATTCTGTGTTTCCGTATAACACAGTTCTTAAACATGGTATAAGCTAGGATGCCCCCGCTCTAACACAAAACACTTAGGACCATGGCGAACACCCCACTTTGATCATAAGTAAAGGTTGACTGTCATGCCACCAGGGGAAAAAAAGTCTCTCCCGTATGCAAGAAAACGAGTATTTTACACTTACAGTGCAGCCACGATAATTAGCTAACCAAGAAGTGACACTCACAACGAGCGTAGCACCGTAGATATATATTCCACGGACCACAGGGAACTGGGGAGACACTAGCAGCAATTCAGGATCAAGATCTTGCTGCGTTCATGTTACTCTTGCGTGTCATTTCTCAGTTTATGTATGGCTACTGTAACCCATAGTGTTGTGCTTACTTCGACGTTGAAAGACAGAAATCAAAGGAGATACCCGTTTTAAGAGTGGTCATCATCCATTACTCGTGGGCCGGATATATCTACAGTTGCTCCACCGTCATAAGACCCGATGTACAGCGAGTGGAAAAAAGTATTAAGTAAACGGACCATAACCGGCTATTTCCGGCCATACAACTCAAAGCAGGTGTTGCACTCTGCAAATATTGTAGATAATGGTTCTAGTTTCATTGAGAGTGGATGTCTGACCATTATTGCCTATTGATTCTAGCCCTGTTATGAACTTATCACTTTGGGGGTGAGGGTTTGGGGATAGTAACCCCATATACAGTGCCTGCTCCCACTCCATGAAAATGGCTGTAAATGTGTTGAAAATTTCTAGGGATATTTAAGAGGACCTCTTGAGTATTGTGACCAAGTTTGGTATCCCTGTAAGCATTTTTTCTGCTATTAACACGATTTGCCGCTTACAGTGCGTTTGCTTAATACTTTTTTCCACTCGCTGTACATATGTCCAAACACACCTCCGACACGCACCCACACCACCGCTTGATTTTGCCAAGCCCCTCTTTTACCCAATCAGAACGGTTATCTTCAGAAATCTTAGGCTTCGGATTTCAGCTATTCTACTAGAATAGTCCCTAGAAGCGCTTTAAACATGTCTTCATCCAGCCTTTTCCAGTCTGGACCTCCCTCCAAACAAACCGACAAGGAGACTCTCGCCCAGAAGCTCCAAAAAGTCAAAACGATGCAAGAAGTTGCCAGCTCCACCAGCACCGAGCCGGCTGTCAACTCCCAAACAAGCACCGACTATGGGTCTCTGTTCACAGTACCAGGCCCCGCAACCCCCACCCAAACGAACTATGGCTCCTTCCCAACTGGAGTCAACATTCAACAAGAAACCGAATATGGCTCCTTCCCCGAGGGAGTTGCCACACAACAAGACGAAATGGACCACGAACAAGTCAACATCGAGGACCAAGAGGATGACACCATAACGGAAGTTGGTGACAACAACGAAGAAACAGCGAGGGAGGATACTGGCTACGATACCTCCTCCCCCCTCTCATCCCTTGAAAGCACTCCCAAGGCCCCCAGACGACGACCGCACGACATGTTCAACACTCCCACCAGGGGGGGCAGCTTGATCGGACGCAGATACCACCAGGAGGTGGGAATCCCAGAGACCCTGAACATTTCTCCCCCCGGCCTTTTTTCCAGGAGGGGGGGCAGTGCCAGCCAATCAGAAAACGAAAGCTCAGATGAGGAGCTAGCGTCGCCAACAATGGAGGCAGCGCAACGCAAGAAGGAGGCTGTGCAAAGACAACCAGTCGGACGCATCCCCATGACACCACACAAGCAAAAAACCCCCTTTTTTATTGGGGAGGCCGCCAAATCAGTCGACACCCAAGAGAAGCTGATGGAAGCAGTCGGAGAAAACAAGGCACGTATCGCCAACGTACAAGAAAGAATGAACCACTTCATCTATGCTGAGTGGGTGGAATACGCAAAGGTTTTCAACAGTACGGCTGAGGCAACCGACCAAAAACTCAACAACCTACACAGAATGATCAACAACGTGGCCACGTCATGTGCCATGATTGAGAGCACGGTTGCCAGTATGAAAGAGCAACCAATCAGCAATTCGGCAATATCCAAAATTGCCGGAATTATCTTGGACAAGGTCGAAAAAAGAATCACCGAAGCAGATGAGGAAAGAGAAGAGGATGCTAGGCAGGAAAAAAAGATCAGAAAAGAAAAGAAAGAAAAACTCCGACAGGAAATCCAGAGGGCAAGAGGGATTACTGACGGAGAGATGGAAATAGATGAAGAAGTAGCGCACCAGGTCAGAGAGCAGACCAGGGAGGCAATGGCAATGGATGTGGAGGCCCCAACACTGGATGACTCCAAGCACGCACCAGTGATCCCCCCAGGAGGAACAAGGTCGATTGTACCAGGGGTACCGGCCCCAATACCGAGGGCGATCCAACTCAGAGGCAAGGCCAAGCCAACACTACTGGCACCACCAAAGGCAAGCGGTAGCGGCAGCCAACCCACCCCAGCAGCACCCCCGGCAAACGCACCCAAGGGCCCCAAGGGAGTCAAGGAGGTAAAAAAGCCGGAAATCAAAAAGTTGCAATCAATGCAGCAACAACCACCGAAGAAACCGCCATATGCGAAGAAGGCAGCGATGTCGGCAAAGGGACAGAATAACAGCAGTGAGGATGGATTCCAAGTAGTCAAAAAGGGAAAGAAAGCAGAAGGAAAAAAGGAGAAAAATGACGAAATGGCACCCATCCCTATCAACAAGAACACGGCGGAAAACAGGAGAGTCACGTTAAGAAGGAACAACGCCCTCCCTCTCTCCCAAAGACGCGATGCTGACATTTTGTCGGCGGCCAACATTGCGCTACACAAGGCAGGTGTACCACACCACATCAGGATGATGCAGATCAACACCAACATCAAAGGAACGATCACGGCCATGGCAACCCCGGAGGCCTCGTCAGAAATGATAATTGCCTACAAGGACATCGTTGTCAAGGCAGCAAGAAAAGTGGACCAGGGCATCATTGACATAGAGAAAAATGAGAACTGGGAAAGGGTCAAAATGCACGGCGTCAGGTTCGACCAATACGCCGTCAAGAAGCAAGGGGGCCTGGACAAATTAAGACAAGAAATCCAAGCCGAAAATGAGGGAATCATTATCCCGATGCAGATCACGTGGATGAGGAAAACCGCGGACGTGAAGGAAATGAAAACAAGCGGAGAGAAGGTGGCGTCGTCAGTGGTCTTCGCTATTAAGGGAAAAAAAATGGCACAGAAGTGCATTGAAAAAGGACTGAGGGCAGCAGGTGTATGGCACAAGGTTGAAAGATACATCCGAGCGGGCCCAGATACATTTTGCGAAAGCTGCTGTGGGTGGGGACACCATGTCTCCAAGTGCGGCAGACTGGGGATGGTCAGGTGTATGTTGTGCGCAGGACAACACACAACAGAAGAACACCAATGCGATGTGGTCGGGTCCAAAGCCAAGATGGGACAGAATTGCACTCATAACCAAGACAAATGCGCTAATTGCAAGGGAGGCCATATTGCCAAGAGCAACATGTGCCCCAAGAAGCAGGAGGCAATGAAGATAGCTAAGAAAGAGAGGACAACATGGAATGAGAGAGTAAGAGGAGGAAAGCCTCAATACCAAAGCCAAGTCGGGACAAAAGAGAGAGAGGACGAAGCTCCATCCACAGTAGAGGGGAAGAAGAAGGTAGAAGGGAGTCAAGTCCAGAACGCAAAGGGAAAGGAAAGAGAAAACGAAGAGATCCAGATGCCAGCTACGCAGCAAGGATCAGTCGACTCCGTGGCCATGACGCAATGGTGAAAATCATACAGGCAAACTGTGCGAGGGGGAAGGACAGTACGGTGTTAGCGCTGGAAAAAGGAATAGAAGTCGGGGCGGATCTGGGTGTATTACAAGAAGCTTATCAAGGAAGAGGAGGAGATTATCAGACCAGCCACCCTGGATTCAGGTTTATCAAAGGAACGAGAACAATGGCTGCGGTAAGAGTGGACACAGCTATTCAGATGGATGAACTAGGTGATTTCGGAGGACAAGGGGACGTTCAGGTCTTTCAACTCACCAACAAAAAAGGAGCCAGGGTCACAGTCGTCAACGTCTACGATCAAACACTCCAAACAAATAACACCAGGAGCTCTACCAGAAACGCAAGAATGGCAAACTGGGATGAGATACTAGCAACAAAAAACATGGTGATCTGTGGGGACTTTAATGCACACAGCCCCATGTGGAACGATAGATGCGAAACAAGGAGAGATGCAACCATTCTGGAAAACCTCATCGAACAACACAATTTGGAAGTGATCAACGATGGGCAACCAACGTGCTTCACCACCATCAACAACCGCACCATTGAGTCAATTATCGACGTCACCCTAGCCAGAGGAGGAGGAGTGACAGACATATTGGTAAGAACAATGTTGGAAGACAATGAGGATATAGGCTCAGACCATAAGATGATCGAGATTACTTGGGGAGAAACATCATCGGAGGAAACGAGCAAGACATACACAGGATGGGACATCAACAGCCTGACGGAAGAACAGTTGAAGCAAGCGAAAGAGTGGTGGAAAGGCTGGAGTCAAAAGAGGGGCCCCCTGACAGACGAAAGCACAGTCGAACAGCTGGAGGATGAAGCAACAAAGATAAGGGAAACTTTAACGGAAGTGCTAGACCAAAAGGCGAAGAAGACAAGAGTGTGTGCAAGGTCAAAAAGATGGTGGAACCAGGACATCGTGGAGAAGAGAAAGGTCCTGGGAGCCATGAAGAGAATGATGAGACAGGGAAAAACCAACCAAGCCAGCGTCAAAGAGGCAAGGAGGGTTATGAAGAAAGCTATCAACAGCAGCAAGAAAGATTCTTGGAATACTTTTGTGCAGGAGGCAGAAGGCGATCAGGTGTGGAGAGCACTAAAGTATACCAGAAATAGCAACAGCCTAACGGTCAAACCACTGAGACGGGCAGACAATAGCCTGGCAATGTCGTGGGAGGACAAGGCAAAACTAATTAAGGAAGTATGATTCCAAAACCGCTAAGAGGAATTTGAAAACTTGCAAAAACCAGTGGCGGAACAACCTTCAAGACCATAGAAAAAGAAGAGTTCAAGAGAGCTATCTACGGACAAAGCGTCAGAAAAGCACCAGGACCAGACAAAATCGGCTTCAAAGCAATACGCCTACTGTGGACATGGGATGAGGAAAGAGTCATCGCCCTAGTGAGGACAGCAATAAGATTAGGTCACCACCCAAAAGAGTGGAAGACCGTCACTGGAGTAGTGATATCTAAGCCGGGAAAGGACGACTATCAGACGGCCAAGGCGTACAGGGTTATATCACTAGAAAATTGTTTGGGAAAGGTCGTCGAGAAAGTAGTAGCAACAATGGTGGCAGAGAAGTGCGAAAGAGAAGGACTACTTCACGATGGGCAGTTTGGGTGCAGAGCGAGAAGATCAGCAGTGGATGCCGTGGGGAGGATGATGCAAAGGGTAGAAGAGGCATGGTCGGAGGACAAAATAGCAGCGTCACTACTGATGGATGTCAAGGGGGCTTTCCCGAGCGTAGCCAGGTGAAACCTCGTCAAAAGAATGGAAGACATGGGGTTCGAGGCAGACGTGGTCAGGTGGACCGAAAGCTTCATGTCAGACAGAAGGGCAACAATTATGATGGATGGGAGGGAAGGGGAAGTGATGAGTGTGGAAACGGGAGTTCCGCAGGGGTCGCCATCATCACCAATCCTTTTCGACATATACATCTCGGATCTGTTTTTTCAACTGGAACTGCCGCAGCCTGAAAGGTTCTACCAGAAGGAAGACAAGTCGGTCACAGCGCTGTCGTACGTCGACGATGTTGCATGGGTGGTAGAGGGCAAGGACGTCAGCCAGTGCATCAAGCGTATGGAGGAATGCGCAATCAAAGCCAAGGAATGAGCGGCAGTCAATGCGGTCGAATTCGACATAGCTAAAACGGAGGCAATATTATTTTCCCGAAAAAGAAATCATCCAACAGTTAAGATGAAAATCAAAGTCGACAAAAATAAATATGTCAGCTTCAGAAACAAACCGACAAAATGGCTTGGGGTGTACTGGGATAGGAAGCTCAATTTCCAACATCACCACAACGTCGTCATGGTCAAAGCGCGGAAAGTCCAAGGCAAAATCCATTCCTTGACAGGAAAGCTAGGACTGACACCAGAAAATTCAAGAAAAGTCCAGGTCGCGGCAGTTCAGTTGGTAGCTCTGTATGGGGCCGAACTGTGGTGGGACGGACAAGCAGGTCGACAATTCGAAATCCAAAAACTGGTCAATCAACCAGCCAGAAGGATCACAGGAATGTTCAAGTCGTCGCCAACAGTACCACTTGTCAAGGACGCGGGGTCAAGACCAGCGGTGGCGCTACTCAACAACAGAGTTAGATGATTCGCAAAACGACTAGCCGAAATGCCAGATGGTAAAGGAGGAGGAAAATGAATAGTAGGCAACAGCAAGCTGGCAGAAAGGCTGAGAAGGTCGATCGGGATTGAAGGAAGGGGGAAGCAGAACACCCTACCGGAATTCGAAAACGTAGCCGATGCAAAAGTGTACATACTGGGCCGGAAGGACGCCTTGAAGTTCGCGCATACATGAGAAGAAGGGCTGATCTTCTGGACCGATGGATCCAGGTTGGAAAACGAGCAAGTAGGTAGCGCAGTGGTTTGCAAGGAAAGTCAAGAGTGGAAGGAGGAGAAAAGCTATCTAGGAAAGAAGAAGGAGGTCTTCGATGCCGAAGTGTATGCCGTGTTGAGGGCACTGAGAAAAGCAGTCGACATTGCTGAAAACGAAAGAGTCAAGTTAGTTACCATATTCACCGACTCAACAACAGCCATCAAAAGGGTTCAACATACGCAAACCGGACCCGGACAAGCCATGGCAATTGACAGCGTTAATCTCAACAACAAGTTGGCGGGACAGGGTATTCAGGTGGAATACAGGTGGGTCCCGTCCCACGAAGGCGTTGAAGGAAACGAAAAAGCAGATGTGGCAGCCAAGGCAGCAGCAAGGAACAAGGACGGAGAAGCGCTGAGGCTGAAAGAGAAGTTCAGAGGATGGTCCATGGCCAGAGTGCAGCGAAGAGTCACAGAGGCAAAGTGGACCGAGACGGAAGCCTGGTGGAAGGCCAAATTCGATAGCAAAAGGAAAGGATATAAGTTGAATAAAAAGAGGAGGATGCATACGCTGTTGGGTGAGGCAAAAAAAAGGATCGCAGGAAGATACTTCCAACTCAAGGTGGGCCACGCCCTGATTGGAACGTACTTGGAACGCATCGGAAAGAAAGAAAGCACGGAGTGCTGGTGGTGCAAGCACAAAAGGCAAACCAGGGATCACCTGTTTAAGTGGTGCCCAAAGTGGAGAAAGCAACAGGACGACCTTTGGTGGAGGCTGAGAAAAAAGTACAAGTGGAAGGACAAAGCAAAGGTCAAAATGGAGCAGGTTTTTGAGCATGACGATGCTGTTAAAGCAGTACTGAAGTTTCTTAGGGATACGGAAGTGGGAAATTGCTCGGGGGTGAGGGAGGGGGTCGAGGCAGAGAGGTAGTGGAGGGTGGATATTTTTAGTTTGTCGAGAGCGCTTTCTTTTGTTCGGCGGAATAGGGTTTAGGAGATAAGGATGGCACAGCTTGGACTCAGGGGGGGCTGAGGGGACACCTAAGGCTAGCCCAGGGTAGTGCATGTGGACAAGTATAGATAGTTGTCATGGCCGCAAGCGGCCGAATACAATATGATTCAAACAAAACATATGTCCAAACCCCAAATCCACAAGTTTGCCTCTCCTACCTTTAATCGATCGCGAAACTGAGGACTTTTCGATAGCAATTCAACGTAGGTACTCTAATCCTTAAGCTTCCAAATTAATATTGTAGGCTTTTCCCGAACCACCTTGGACTTCAGAAAATTGTCGGTTGTTTGGTGTATGCGCCAAAAGGCACGAAGGGACGTATCCACGGATTTTACATCAGTTACACGACATGCTGCACGACACGAGGCAGATGGATGGTAGGTGTCAATATATTTACCCTGCACCAGAATCGACTAACCAGGCAGATTTGGATCCTACTCTCCGCCGCGTCAAGACAGACAACATCGCAGGTTTCTTTTTTGAAGATACTTAAGTAGATTCCAACTTCAAGTTTATTGTATGTACACCAGCCATTTATTTTTGTGATGTGATGGAACTATGAATTTCTTTGAGTGCCAGATAACACAGGTAAGTTCTTAAGTACATTATATATACTAAAGTATTTCCAAGTTACCAAAAATTTCGTACTAAAAGAGAGGTACCCCAATCTACTAAGTACTTTTAAGTGGGTACTCTTAGTGGGTATACAACCCGAACATTCGAGGTCTCGAGTGTCATCCATGCAAAAAATTGTAAGTACTTGGTAGTACATACTTAGCATCGCTATTGGTATAATTCTGATGATGTATTGGAAGGCGCAGCTTGTCAGTTTTTGCCGTCGGGAGCTCTGGGAATCATCCCTACCACTACCGTGAAATAATATGAAGGCGAACACAAATCGCCGTACATAAAGTATGTACCAGCATGTAAAGAGTTTAGTTTCTTAATGCTAAGCCAGAAGCTACCTGCCTAATCGGTGGTCCTGTAGACTGTTACTCCTCCAAATCCTTTTTAGCTCTTGCATTTGCAGTTGTCTCGTTCTCAAATAACAAATCAGGCTGACGTTACCAACTAGATAATGGAGGAAGAAATTATATCCGCCAGTGAAGGCACCGATCAATGTATTTCTCATAAACTGCTTAAACCCAGCTGGTTTGTTGCTGAAATTCCTCACTTCACTTGAGCAGCTACTCGAACCCCCTCCCATTCACACTGCACTGGTTTCTCTTTTTATCGCCAGCCCATAGTACGTATAAATGAACGGTGTATTCAAATGATTGCTAACGTCACCAGTATCTTCAACATTGGCCACCAAGTTTACCCATTGAGCTCGAGCCGTCTTCAGCAATACGGTCATGGCTCCATTCACATCACTCTCGAACAACAGCCTTTCACACCAGCATCATCCAAGATCTGAAAACGGTATCAATCGTACTGAGATATCTGGGCTCTCTATAGCAGCCATTGGAGTCCTCCTTACGGCAATCAGCATATTCGGAAGCTGGAAGTACTGGCAATGGAAAAAGGCATGCACTACCCGTCCCCAAGCACCTCTTCTCCCGCATTATTGCCATGTCACTTTCAAAAAACTTTAAACTAACACCGAGGGTGTTAGAAAAAAGTTCAGTCCGCCTCAATTCAAGGTCCATTCCGTGACGATGCGTCTACCGTAACGACATCTACCCCGGCGCCGCCACCCTCATCCATGCCCCCCACACCTATATCTCCCTTTCCAACGCCTCCAGTACTGACACGTTCCGCCCTACCGGACATCAATACCCATTACCAACTTCTCTCTCATGTTTCCTTCCACCCAGGTTTGCGTGTTCCCACAACACCAGCACCACCAGCAATACAATTTCAGATTCTTTACCCTCTTCCGGTAGCATCGTCGTCAACATTTCCTCCTTCAAGGCGGGAGCAGCTGCATCAATCAGAACAGCCATCTCGTGTTGTAACGTTTTGAGCCATATTATCATTACCGACGGCAGAAGTGGGAGCGGGTGAGGCATATTTGTGTGCACGTGGGAGTTCTATTGGACATATTATCATATATCGTGAAAAATTCCTTATCTTGGCCATTTTAACCCTTACCTATCATTGTCTATAGACATGGCCCTTGGTGATCGTTTCTTTAGAACTGTGTGCTGTCTTTTTGGAAGTGCATCTATTTTTTCGAGGTTTTTGTTGAAGTTTCCGTAGAGCTGAGCAGAAATGACTGATGAGAACTATCAATGGATCCCAAGTGAATGAGCGCCATGGCGAGAGTCCGCATCCATACAAACTGTAAGCCCTCCAATACGAAAGGGATAAAAATCTTGGTGTGTATAGTGATCATAACGGCTGCTGATATCTTTGAATCGCACATGATCCTGCTCCTTAAGCAGGCGCTAGTTATCATGCAGCAACCGTTCCAAATAATTCCATCTCACTCAGTTATCCCCTGGATCGTAACTTTGTTTTTCCAGGCCGTTTGGGCCTTGGCAATCAACTCCCCACTCTCCGACTCCATCGCGATGCGACCACAATTATGTAGTGATGACCTAAAGCATTGTACAATAACTAGACCGAAGCTGTGATTTTGAGAATTTTCCAGTCCACCATGAGGAGGGAAGATGATTTGGAGGTTGGCCATGTACCTTGAGTCACAAAGGGAGCCTGGGAAAGAATGCCAAATCCTCACTGAAGACACACTGGGCTTTCCCAAAATGCAAACATTCACTATCTTAACGATGAAAGGGATTGCTTGGTTGAGTTCCACTAGCTGTTAGGAGAGAAGAGTGGGCTAATGGTGCAGTTGGAGGGGGTGTATTTGGGAGGGGTATTGGATTTTGCAACACCATGCTACATGTAATTTATAATTTGCTTGGATAGAGGGTTTTATTTGCTACTAGAGAAGACTTGATAAAATGGAGGGCTTCTGGCGACCTTTTTTGGGCGTGTGCCGATGTGGTTGCGCGGGCGGACCGTATGGACCGGGAACTAGTTACGATCTAGAGATAATGGAATGGTGCACTGCCACGCATACCACATGGTGCGGTGAAGCAACGCATAAATATGAGACGATCATGTATTGTGATGACTGTCTGTGCAGTTCCATAAGGCAATAGGTCAATTGGTTCATTTTGTAGAAGTATTTTCGTGTGCATGTTGTGCATGTTCGTAGTTATTGATCTCCGGGATAGAAGTATTCAGCTCTTATTCATCTTGGGACCACACGACTGGGTTGACCTAGTCATTTATCAGGGAGAAGACTTCTCATTTGTAGAGTGTTCCACATCTGTGGTCTCCATATCAGCAGTACATCTCAGGCTAAGCATAGGACTTCTAGAACGTCTATATATAGATCTCACTGAGTTTGTTATGGTACTGGAACAAACGTAACATATACAGTATCATACGACTGTATGTATGTACTTAATACTCATGTTTTCTGAATGGACAGCATACCTAGTATTCGCCACTGGGGCTTGCAGTAGTAACACCTCCGAAAGTACCTTCCTAGCCACGAGAGGCAAATTGATGCGTTTATATTTACAATTGCTGGATACGAAACAGCACTGCTTCCGATTACTGTAAGAAGTTTAGGGAACCTCGATATCGCATGACTTTCTTTCAGCGAGGTTGCATCGCCATGTACTCGAGTATATACACTCCGGGGATAGGAAATAAATAGCCGTGTATACCCGTCAAACACGTGTTTTGAGCGTCATATATTTTCTAGCCTTTTCGGAAATAAAGCCCATATCCCCTCATGCCTAGACTTTCCCTTCTTGCTTTTCTCTGTGTGGCGAGCTTGCGAGCCAAAACGTCATATACGGTTGGTACGGATATGATGTTTATCTCCTCTCCCGCTGTTCATTTTCGATCCTTCTTCTCTTTGTCATCCTTATCGTGACATAACCTACAATTTATTCTTGAACTCCACTTAGTCTGTTACCAAACAGCTCCAGCTACTCTGCAAAATCCTACCGCAACGTCACCATGGCACCACGAGCACCTTTCTCTGACAACAGCCTTCATTCAAGATCTGACAACGGTCTTAACCATGGCAGCATATCAGGCTTTGGGATAGCAGCCGTTGAAATCCTTGTCTCCGGATTCCGCGCATTCGGAGGATGGGAATACTAGCAGCGGCGGAAGGTATGAATTGTTCCACTCTTGCCTGGCTCTTCTGTTTTCACAGGAGTTTAACATCGGATGTAGAATGGAGCTCGAACCGCGGCGGATCAGCGCCCGTCCGCCTCTTCCTACCCGCACCGTCTGAGCACGAACTGCCATCCTCCGAACCGTCATCCGCCAGCAATCATCACCAACATCCGTCTGAATCGAATCCGTTCGTTTATGAGTTCGTTGCGGCTCTATTCCAAGCGTTGCGCACGACGCCAACACCACAAGCCATGCAATTACAAAGACTCCCTTTTGTCGTCGACGCCAACTCCTGCGTCGCAGGAAGGGCCACAACTAGCATCACGATCCCGCACCGTAACTCTTTAAGCCTAAGTGCAACACACGAGGGCTGCAGATCCAAATGAGCGTGAGGTAGGAGCTAGAAGTCAGAAATGCAGAGAGGCATTGCAGTTGTGCTTTCATTGAGTATTGGTTGATAACCGCTCCTTCTTCATTTTCTTGGTTTGTAGGTAGTTTCTCAAGTTTGTATCAAGCATTCGTTAGTATAGTTACATGTATGTCGAGTTGAATAGCAATGACTGATGACATTGTTGCATAAATAGACCTGACCAATGACAGAGTTCACTGTAAGCCGGTTGATTGTAGGGCATAAGGCACAGCACTCTTTTGTACTATATATTTTGAGTCTTTCTCCTTCTCTTTCTCTTTTCACTCTGTACCTTAATCTATACATACGGTTCTCCCCCTATATTGCAAGACATCTGACGACGAATCCGAGTGATTACAAGTGATAGTGTGTTGTAATCCGAGTTCAAGCTATAAGCTATCCCAAAAACCAGATTAAAGTACCACACGGCAGCTAACCCTTAGTATCGCCGTCCTGAACACAACAAGCCAGTAGAAATGTAGTGTGTCCTGGGGTCGAAATCAGGGGAGGATTTTGAGAGGAAGCCGTGTGCGGGGTCTAACTTTGCGCAAACGCTTTGTGTCACTGGTGCACCGATCTCAGATGTATCGCCTGATGGCGGTCACACATAACCAAGCCATTGCCGCACAACAGGCATAACACCTGAGATTCTAGTATATCCTGATTTCTCCAGGTCAAGTATGTTCTACGCCTAATGCTCATGGCCTTGTGTAGTCGAACGGGGTGTTTCCGGGCGTCGAGGAGCAAATTTGTAGACTCTATTTATACGCCATTCGCGAGGAGAGCTTAACTCCTAGTAGAGCGTGACATATAAATAGGT
Source organism: Trichophaea hybrida (assembly GCA_015178995.1). Lineage (NCBI taxonomy): Eukaryota > Fungi > Ascomycota > Pezizomycetes > Pezizales > Pyronemataceae > Trichophaea > Trichophaea hybrida. The sequence goes on from WHVE01000720.1 coordinate 18,464, forward strand.
TTCGGCCCACAAAGGGCCCCAAGGCAACTTACCATTGATTCAGAGTACGCTCAAGTTTGCAAGACGAGCTTTCCCAGGATGTTCGGTTGGACATCTGGACTAGTAAGTGTTACATATGTACAAGGGTCTAATACAGCTAGCTGTAACCAGGGCTAATGCCTCCTGTATATATCTTGAGTCTTTCTCCTTCTCTCTCTCTTCTCTCTGTACCTTAGTCTATACACACGGTTCTCCCCATACAGTAACAGTAAGTGTTAAACTTAGGAGTTCTAGAGTTGTCTTATCTTATTGTCTATATACGTGGAGAATGACTTCTCTTATATACTGTGGTAAGTATGGTGTCATGATGTCAGGCCGAGGCCTGCAGGCATGCCATCAGGCCGAGGCATGGACGTCATGAAGTCTCACGCCACCATCAGCCCATCCAGAGATGGCCGCACCGTCATGATAGATGACGTCGACGACCGCACCGTCATGACAGATGACATCGGTTAAGTAGCATATTGCAACAGTAAGTGTTACTTTGTATGTACAAATAGATGCTTGATTCCGATGATATCTATGTCGAAATCTATGGTCTATATACAACCTGACATACAGTCTAGAACTCAGGTGCTTATGCACCATTACATATCCTTGTTTCGTATCCTCATACAAGATCTCATACAAGATCCTGATACATATATGCAACAGTAAGCAGGCAAGTGAGACGAGTGACTGGTCATGTCCCAAACGTCGTTCAATTTGCTGTCACCTTCTCACCCGCTCTTTCAGACTTCACTAGATTGTAATAGCCGCTGCTACTGACTATCTTTGTAAACGTCCGTGGTCTTTCCACAACTCTATGATTGTGTTGTATCCGAATACTGTACTGGTCACAGTGGTTCGGACGCAGGTGGATGCTGACAGGTATTTTCCCATCGGACAGCTATTGCTGACGGCCTTTAATTAACCGGACAACGTGGTGCTGTCGCAAAGCTTTATGGTGGTGTGAACATGGAGAAGCAGCAACCGTTATTGATTGTTGAAAAAGCGCGGCTAAAACGAGGGTTGTGAAAGATAGACCGGCTGGAAGAAGGAATAGTACCCTTGGGTGTTTTAGAGAGAACAAATACCATCATTATATCAGTGCTGACAGATCTAACTCATCGGACATTGACTTCCTGACGCTCACAAGTACACATATTTGGCCGGACGGACATCCCCTTCTAACTACTAACGTCCGAACCACTGTGACCAGTACAGTATCAGTGACGTTATGACTCGAAATCCTCAGGGACGGTCAACCGTCAACTTCCTCCGAACTGGGGGCCTCCAACGCATCACCGTACCACTGGTAGGTAAAATCTGTGTAGTCCTCGTCGAATCGTCCACCCAAACATAAATTATGAGCAATGACACTGATAGTGTAACCCGAGAAGTGTTACACATAATTAATCCATAAGTGGTTAGACTAGTCGCTTGGTTCGGGAGTATCCGTTTTTAGTTCCCGGTTATGTACAAAGCTTATCTCCACCTCGCTGTCGTATTGTATCTTGAACAAATTTACATTTACGATGAATCGTTACTCGTTCTCTCTTTTTTTTACCTAGTTTTTTTTACAAACCTCGGGTGTGTGGTTAGTGTATTTCAACAAAAAAGGTTCCAGTTGCTCAAACGCTAAGCAACAATTTTCCTTAAAGGGGAATAGAGGACTTGGCTTGGAATGACTTCATGCCTTACCGAGCTCACTACTCTGTGGTTTGAAAAATATTAAGTTCAATGATCGAGCCCAAAAATAGATTGATTAATTTCAAAATCATATTTCGACGATGTAAGAAACGATAGTTGAGAAGATCACCAGGATCACCAGGATCACCATTCACCACCGCTGCTATAACTGAATTTATATATATGTTGTTACTAATGTTCCTCCCACCTGATATCGTTCATCACCGCAAAAATATCCTATTGTCCGTTCAACTCCAAAGCTTCCTCTAGGCTCTGTCGTTTCAATTCCTCGTCATTATACCCTCGGTTTTCTCAAATCGTCACCGTCACCTACGGCAGATCCGCGGTATAGGCTTAGGGCATTGCAACTGGTTCTCGCTCCGAATGAGTTAGAGGCATTGGTTCGAATTCCACTTCAATTGGTCTGGACTCTGAGTAGTTCCTTCCATTCTGCCAAATCTCAATTGATATATCTGCCGGACCGAAGAATATCTTGGCGTCATAATCGACTCGGAAATATTTCTTCTTGCCTCGGCTCCACCACTTGTCTTTGGAAAGCCCCGCAAAGCTCTCTATATCCTTTTGGCTGAATTCAACAGGGATTTTGCAGACATTCTGCACACCATCTATGACATTCGGTTAGGAAAGGGGACTCGACAATAAAATTTGGTTTAATCTACCTGTCATTCGGTCTGGCGGAATTGCCAAATCCGTTTTCACGACTTCGTCATACCATTTGAGGGATGTGACCGGCTTATCGCATTCAAAATACCGGAAGAACTTGTGCAAAATGGGATCATTGTTAGATATTGCACACCCCTGCATCGATGTTAATAGTGACAATCGATCGTTAGCTCCAAATTGAGCAGATAGTATCAGCCACGTACCTTTTTCACTATCCAATCAATCTGACCGCTAACATACGATTTGCCATCGAATTCGCTCTTCCAGACAGGCAACCCTTTATGCTTTTGCTTGTTGTATTCTCTGCTGCAGATGATCCCATAATTGGATCTGCAACACTGACTTAGAAGAAATGATTGACGATGCTCGTATGTTTCAATCCTGTCCATCACAAGTCCCTTCGCCACCGCTAGCTGGCTATGCAATAGTTAGCTTCTGGCAAAGAGGTTGAAATTAAAGTAATGAAAGGCGTACGGTTCATCTGATTTGAGTATGCGTAAGTTCCGAATAGCCGGAAACCGACTGCGGTTGCTTTCTTGCCATGTTTGCAGCCTTTGGTGAAGATATTCGTTGGTACCCAAGCCTCCAGACAGAATCAGGTATGACTATGGACAAGTATAAATGTTAGCGCTTGAATCACTAAAGACAAGCACGGTAAGAGTCACTATCTTTCTCTGTTTATCCTTCCCATGAAGTTGTCCTACTTGATCATTTAACAGTGATATAATTTGATTAATCCATCTGTCAAATATGGTGGCCATTTCTCCGCTGTATCGCGATTAGCAAGCAACACAACCAGAATCATTAATATTGCGCAAAATATCGGGATTTCATACTGGCGAAGGTCAATTCTTGACTCTTGATAGCTGAAAGAAGTGAATTCGGTATGTTTTGGTTCGCCGAAAGTGCACTTGTAGACCTGGAACTTTTGACTCTCGCTCATTTTTTTCGCCGCCCGCTTGTACATACATCTATTTGCAATGCATTGATCCCCGAGGTGCAATCCGTTATGAACATAATCCCGAAAATCGTCGTCGATATTGGTAGAGCCGACAGGTATACCTAAGATATGCAACAATCAGAGAGAGTCCGGAGAGGGTGAAGTTCGCAGCGCTAACCCTTAACAGGAAGAAGCTCCTTGAGAGCCATTTTCTTATCACTAGCCTCGACCACTCGTAGAAGAGAAATATCCTGCAGCAGTTAATAAGGCCGTGGTGAGTATGTTTAAACCAGCGAACAATAAATCATACCGAAGTACCTCCTCCGCAATCGCATATAATGAAACAGTTGTTTTTAGCTGCCTTAGTTTGAGGTTCAGACCAAGTTCTGAAAGTATAGACTGCCGCTGCGGATGCTTCAGTCAATCCGATGACGGCGGTATGATCCTTCCCTCCCTCTCCAAACCCCGCGTCTTTAACAAGATGCTTAAAGTCGTCAATCATTGTATGGTTCTCCCATGTTGTCGGAACACTGAAGATAAACTCAATCTTTGAAGAAGCCCATGTATTAGGCGCCAGGAGGGTCGTTCTTTCAAAATAGCCCACCAATTCCTCGTAGATGCACTGTAGAAAGTCTTTAATCCATCGCTTCACATCCTCGTGAGTTCCAGGAGCATCGGTTCCCATCTTCCCCAAAATTTTGGGATCTAGAAGTACTTTGAACCATCGACGGCTGTCAACATCACGATCCTCCACTCCCTCGTCCTCATCTTCGATCTCAAGCTCTTGGTTGGATACGCATTGAAAACCCCAGAGTTGTGGTGCAAGCGTATTGTTACCAGCAGAGTCTTGCGATTGCCGGGAATTATATATCAGCCACGTCGGAACTTTGTTGCTATTCTCTGCGCGTCTGCCATTCCATTTTTTATATGCATGGGTGTCATGAAGCGCTCTACTCTGTCCAGCAAACGCAACACCTGAGAAAAGGAGGATGCGTTAAATGCAGACCTAAATCTGAGCGCAGGCGTTATAATTACCAGTTTCAGACATCCCAAAATCGACTCCAACAATCAAATCTGGTTTCCTCATCTCAAAAGACGCTTTCGAAATCTCTTGTACGATTCAATTAGATAAAATTGGGGTGGTCAAGATGTAGTGGTGAACTGGAGTTCTGAGGTGTGAGGTTGTAAGTGTAGTGGTTGGCGGAAAGGTTGGGTGATATTGTTGCATAGAGTGCCGTATAGTATATGAACAGTTCAACAGATGCACCCTAGGCCTCCACGTTGGTTAACTAGTACTTCCTTTGCCTAAACCCAGATTCTGGCCTGAAACTCAGCCATTGATGCCTATGTAGGCTTACAAAGTCAACCTCGATCCAATAATATTGGTGGTAACCAGAGAAATTTGCTTTTCTTGGGGCTGAATCAAACCAAAAGTTTATATATCCCTACACATAATAATAACTCATGCGCAGAAGGAAATCCTACAGCAAAGTTTGGTCGCTTATTTTTATTTCCCACTCACACTAAAAGCTGAACGAAAGCTAGCTTTTAGTGTGAGTGAGAAATAAAAATATTGGCTTTGTGATTTGTTTTTGATTGTCTATCTCACCCACAGGTTTGATCCCCAAATTGGATCTGCGATCGTATTGGTGTACTCGGGTTAGGCTGTAGAAGATTGGACACCCTGTTTCTGGCAATGGATTTTGCTGTGGGAGCAGGGTGTTGAATCACTATTGACCAGGGAGTGAAGCTAAGTCAAAGCACAATGGCTTTGCCCTTTCTGTTAATTTCCAATCATGTTATATCTATATCTAGTCAGTTTTGGGTTGTAACCTGCTAGAAAAAGAGCTACGTGCCCTTATTGAGGTGTGTAGGCTGTTGGCCGCGAGTACGACTGTAATTTGCTGCACCACAATGTTTCTTGTCAGTTGAACGTCAGCCCCACTAGTTGCAAGCGTACAAGCGTAAAGAGTGCGCACCAAAGTAAGTCATAAACACTGTTCATGACTGCCCCCCAGAATTTCTTTGATATCCCTCAACTCGATGGGCTTGACTGCGAGCTCCTCCCAACCAGTACCCGAGCCAAAATTTCTTGAAGCACGATTGCGAGCTCTCCCAAAACCCATCAAATTTCTTTAAGCATGTCTAGCTCCCAGGAATTGCCTTCGAAATCCATCGTGAAAAACAGCACGTCAAGTTGCCATGGCGAATGTGTTGCAAAAAACAAGGTAGTGATACTGTGCACTATCATTCCTATTGTGGTTGCAATTCTCGCAGCACTTGCATCCTTCCTTTTCACGAGGAGAATTCTGCGACGGTCCTTATATGATTCAGCGACACACTCTGATCTCGATGATAACCTACGACCGTTGAAACCGATTACCAGCAATGATCAACCCGACTCTGTTACTACCCAAACCATACGCTTGCCCCGCTTTGAACCCGAGGCCGACAACGATATACGCAATAAGGTTGCTGCGTTGTGTCATGCTATCGATGACCACGTTCAGAACTTTTACGACTTAAAACGAGACTACGGAGGAGGCGACACGGTAGAATCAGTAAATGCCTCGGATCTCCTAGTGAATGCTCGAACTCGCAAAGCCATTATTAGAAGAGAGATAGCGATGAAGATGCTCAACAGAATTTGTATCGATGGAGATCCAGAGACGACGTTCTTGCCAAAGCAGATCGTGGTATTGATGCATGACATTCCTTCCCGTAGGGAACGTCCGGAATATGAGCATTCGGGTGAGACTTCCGAAGTTAACTGCAAAGTTTTTTTAACTAAGTCATTGAATAGCTTACTACCCTGCGCTTGCATCTTGGCGGGTATTCACAGCATTTTTACTCCGGTTGAAAGATGTGGAACAGGGCAGATTTGAAGCGCAGGATTACGAAAAACAAAAGCAGTCAAACATCACTAATGCCGTGGAGGAACTCATTTCGTATTTCAAGGACTTCGCGTTGCCCCAGAAGAGTAAGAACCAGCGAAATGATCTTCTGAAGATGATGGAAAATTCAGCCAGGGTTGGGTTATTATTGTTTCGGCAGCCGGTGACATGGGGGTTTGGTAGCTGGGACTCGGATGACAGGTTGAAATCCGAAGATTCCATGGTCACCTTTCCTGCCCTACAAATATTTAGCGATGGAGATGGAAGAAAAATCCGAAGTCCAAATATTGTGATGGAAGCTGAGATCGAAGTGATTCGTGGCAAGGCTGGTCAACCAGGGTCAAGGCACGGAAGTTTCAAGGCAAGGTCAAGGGCATCAACGGGCTCTAGAGGGATTCGAATTGGCTAAAGTGTATTTCTTAAATTTGTTTGTGAATTTATAGCTTTTTCATTAAGAACATATGCATCTGAAAGGATCTAAGAGCAATATCTTCCACCTCTCCGTCCGTGTTTCGCCAGAAGCCAAGCGACCATGTGGTCGTCGCCATCTCCGTCACCTTGAATTCCACTCTCGCTCCCGCTGCCTGCTTTTCCGCTCTCATACCCATCATCAGTGGCTTCGATTTCACTTACGGCCACTTGTATACCCTCATCAGAATATTCTGCATGATGTTAGTCATGATTTCACCATAGCGCCTAATCACAATATCGCGATCTAGATGGACCTACTGGTATTAGGATAGTAGAGAATCTTCCCCTCAGGTTCCCGCGCTTTCTCCGCAGTTGACTTTGTCCTCGAGTGTTTCCTCTTCATATCCTCCACCAGCCAGAACTCACTATCGTCTTCCACGGCGGTGGTTGTTGTTATTGTTGTTGTTATTGTTGTTGCTTGTACTGCAGGCCGAGCTGGTGATCGCCCACTACAGTGGAGTTGAACACCTAACTTCGTGTCGATTCCCACCATCGTCGTATGGCAGTTGGAAATAAACTTATCAAGCGCTCTTGCTTCACGCGTGTCCCGTAAGACCCACTGAAACCTTTGCTTAACAGTCACTTTCCCTTCTTCTTTCATCCTCCTCAGGGATTTGTCTATCAGAACCCCAATTGACGTTAAAGCAGCAGCACTGTCGTAGAGGGCCTGGTGGATGTACACCACTTCGCTTTCGGGCAAGTACTGCTGTGCTACAGCTAGTTGCGAGCGTACCGATTCAACGGTTCGTTCGTGAAGCGCGAGGACATTCTGGTATGCGGAAATTTCCTCTTCGACGACGGATAACTCTGCGGCGAATACGGCGAGTTTAGCTGCAACTCCAGCCGCAGAGGCAGCGGGGGCGATTATCGATAGCTCCATTTCAATGTAATTGATGGTGGTGATTGAACGACGAGGCGATGGCAATACAACAGTAGGTTGTGGACTTGAACGGGTAGTCTTGATTCAAGACTAAATAGCACTACAGAATCCATTTCTATTCCCCTAAGAATTCTGCAACACTAAGTACAGCCTGGAAATAACCCCTTCTTGAAGTACACAGCCACATAGCACTTGTGAAAATAGGTACTCGGAAAGCCTCAGTATCAGTTACCAATTCCTCAATTATCCTCATGCAATAGTATGAGATGATGGTATGCGGTCTGAGACACTAAGGCACAATGCGGAAGACAGCCGGGTCCAACCCCCAACAGAAAGTACTCTACCCACTTCCTTACAACTTCATCAGTCAAAGATATATAGGCGAGTTTAATTACTAAGCCTCAGTACTGTTTCGGGTGTTGCATCTCACGGACGTGCAGGATCACCGTTCAATTGACATCGAATAGTTCAGCCGTACCAACACATTAATCATGCCACCAGTGCAAGATATAAACTCACAGCTGACGTGATATGTCCCATATATGGTGCATAGTGTTGCGTATTCGAAACCACAAAGATAGACAACCATGGTCTTGCTTCTAGCCGAAAAAAGCCCCTTATCCGATATCAACTTTGACCAACAAGGTGACCAGGAAGCGTATAAATTGTGGGGCTGAAGTTCTAATTGGGGGAACTACAGATATGTTTCGCATGCCAGCCCCATGCGCAGAGCACGATCCAATCTCATCGGTTCGTCTTAATCCCTTCACGGTGCAACCATTGAGCTGATGGCGTTTGCGGCAGGGAGACCCCGCATGTTTGCCACCCGGAATTACGGCACGAGTTGCGCAGGCATCAGAGAACACTGATGATTGGAGTGCGGTTGTTCGAGGTCTGAGGATAAATGTTTGAAAAAATTTTTGGGTTGGTGCCAAAACGGATTGCTTGCCCAAGTGTAAGACACTTCGAATGTTTCACAAGCCAAGACTTATCTTGATGTGAGAATTTATGACAGAATTGCATTACGAGTACGACTCGAAGCCACACCAGCCCCGATTCCATCACACAGAGCCGCACATATTTGTTACGCCTCATACGTCATCCCACATCGAATTGCAATCCCCCACAAAATTTGTTCAAACAAAAAGACAGGAGTTATAGCACCCCGATTTGCTCCCCGTTGACCGGATTTTCTCCGCAATCACAAGCTCCCTGTTCTCTGCGCAGCGGCCGACTTGGCAGAACAGTCTAGGCACGAGGGAACTTTTGATACCCATTTCTAGGTAGAATTAGTGTTCGGCACGAGACGAGATATCCCGAGTCCCCGTCTCGAGACAAAAGCCCGAGCCTGCCGAGCCCAGGGTAGCCACAAGACGGGATATCTCGGGCCTTTTTTGAGCCAGACTCGAGATGTCTCGAGGTCCCGTGGGTGATGTCTCATGACAGAGTATCGGCCGAGAAAAAGATCATTACCACCGATCTCTCTCTCTCTCTCTCTCTCTCTCTCTCTAACGCTCTCAAGTTCTTTATGCTACACCTTCGAGTTCGAAGCTACACACCTCCTGTCAACACATCCTACATCCCGGTACCACTATGTCGAACCCTGCGAGTACTACATCTACCTCTGCCGCTGCCCTTACAGAGCCTCAGAAGCCTGAGGTCGCTGCCATTTAAGCTCAGTTCAGACTCGTCTAACAGGAAGCTGGTGTAAGTAATACTATGCAAAGGGATGTGAAAAGCTGGGAAGCGTAGGAGAGGAGGCTGCAGCGGCTGGGGAGCGGGAGGATGAAGGGGGTTGGACTCAGGAGAATGAGATGGAAGCTGCAAACTGATATCCTGTATATATCTATATATAGCCACGAGTACTCGAGAGCTCGAGCAAGCCCACTCCCATATCCCGAGCCTACGAGATATATAGGGTGGCGTGACGAGATGTCCTGGGCCATACTGAGATCTCGTCTCGGCTCGTCTCGTGCCGAACACTACAGGTAGAAGTCCATATCGGCGATTTGTCCTTACATCGACGCTGTTCAGTTCGGGATGCTTTATTTCCCGGATACCTTCCATATCCTATCACTGTCACTGGGAAGCTAAATATCTAGGCACCAGATCCAAATTCAATCTTCCAATCTTCCACAACTACCACAAGCACACCTTCCGCTAGATATAGTTAAGTTGGCGAACTCACTGACTAACCCCCGGAAATGTTTCAAATAAACGCGTTGGTGGGTCAAAACCGCGCTACGGATAAGCAGACCGTAATAGCCGAGTCTCATGTATATAACATTTCGAGATTTGAAGGGTCGAGTCATATGATATGATTCTCCTCCGAATACTAATGTGCGCTAAGGGGGTAGTTTCTTGTGACAGGCACGCATATACTGAATTCTTCAATTGGCGCTTCCAAGTTCCAATTGGTCTCTGTATCCTCTTCGAACATAGTCTCTCATCTTGGCCATTACTTCCAGCACCCATATCATGATCGCGAGCGCAGACCCTGTCCACATATAACACCCTTATAATTTCAAATCAAACACAATATCTATAAACAAAGCGTAAATGTACACCCAATTCTCATAACACCTTCCCAATATCCCAATACATAGCGCCCCGGTATGAGTCCCATAAATGTACAAACCTCCCACCCAGTTCCCCCGCCCGTAATCCCATGCAACACCAAAACCCGAAATATCCAGATAGTTGTAATCGTTGTAAAGGAAAGCGTCCAGAGACCACCGATCGCGACGTCCATATCCAGCAACTGGAAGTATCCTTCGCCTGGCCTGCCAGGAGCGTATCCAAAACCTCAGGTTCATCCACCCTGATTTTCGCCATGTGGTCAGTGTCGATTCAATCCGTCCCATTCCACATCTTAGGTTGTGGTGGTTATTTCCTCGCACCTATATCAACAACTGTTCCCCAATCCCATCAAAAATACCCCTATAATCAATCCCCATCTCGCTCGTTGCAATCGTCGTTCCTATCCCTTCCCCTTTCTCCGTCTGTGTATTCTTCCTAGTCTCCTTTTTCTCAGCTCCTCTATCCCCCCCACCTTCCATTCATGAGTGAGTAAGCATACCAACGGTCTCCTCGCCACTCTAATTCTCCTCGTCGTCCACAACTCCACCTTCTCCGCCTTCAGTGGGATCGCCTCCATATCCGCTTTAAACGACCTCCACGCGGCTTGGTCCGTGTCTCTGATCCCCGAAACGGCTGCTGCGAGAAGTCTACTGGATGTTAGTGCCATGAAAGAGAGGGTGTAGATGGGGACAGACGTGTTTGCGTCTTCGGTAGGAACCATAGTTCTGGATGTAGACGGACGGTACCATTCTATTCCCCAGCCGGTGAGTGGGCGCTCGTTGTCGTCTCGCCCGCGGGTGTTACGGCGGGAACGGTGGGAGCTGGAGGTGCCGAGTCTGTTCATTGGAGCTATGTGGTGTTGGTGAAGTCGGGGTTCGAGGTGTTGGAGTATCAAATATCGAATTAAGTTATGGACGAAGAAAAGGAATGTTCCATTCGCACATGGCGGGTCTGGGCGGGTTTAAATATCGCTCCAGATGAAAGGACGTGCGCAATACATCATAGGTCAATCGCAGGAATCCGATGTGGCGGTGTGAGGACCGGAAATTTGACGGACTGCGCAAATAATTTAAAATTACCTTCCAAACTACCAACCACAATCGTGAAATCGATCAGGATCAAAGTCCCGCCCGTCTCGATCGCGCGAATCGAGTCTCGAGAAAACAGATGATGACCACCTGTGGGACACAAAAATAGCCGGAAATAGAAGCATATTGAAAAACCGCGCAAAAGTCTGAAACATGCCCGCAGTTTGTCATTGGTCAGTATCTATGATGCCCGTGGTGGTACAAAGCTTAATATACATGGAACCCAAATGCTTTACGCAATTCCCAGACCCTCGTCCTTGGGAAATCGGCGGCGGCGGCGATAACTCTACCAGACGTAGAAAAGCGGGGAATAAGCGTGCTTCCCTCCCTTCTGCTAAACTATGAAAAATGTAGTAAAGCTTTAGAAGACAAGGGTCAGGGTTCCTGGCGTCCGGACAGTCAACGGGGATCATCGCGACGCCCATGCTCCCCCGGCAATTCAGATGTACGCCAGTATGGATCTCCTGCTTAACCGAAATTTTCAAGGCCGGTTGGACCCATCATTCGGTGAAACTGCCGTTGATATGTACGAAGTCCTGAAATCACTCCCGTCGGGGTCCCTGAACCGATATATGTAAGAGCAATGGGGCTGGCCGCCGGTGGAGCGCCACGGGTTCTCGACTTTGCGCATCTCCTTCGACAGTTATATAATAGGAGGAGAGTAGAGACTGGGTTCACGATGGTGATGGCGGTTGTAGGTATAAATGGTTATCTGCATTGGCCTCATTGGTTAGATCAGTATCGGCTATAACCACCCCGAAGGCCCGTTCCATTTTAGCTTGCCTCAACTTATCGGAAACTAAAGTTGAAGGGCCGAAAACATATTCTAGGGGTACTGGAGATAATTTTCCTCTCCAGGTTCACGTCTGCGCAAGCTTACGAGCGATGACAGCTCTGGATTCTCCAACCTCTACAGTTTGATTAGAAATGAACATAAGAGATGTAAGAAAGTGAAAACAGAGTGCATCTGATACAAGTGAATACTCTATTCCCACTCGCATAATGTCGAGGCAACGATGTTCCCAGGGCCATTGTCGCAAGCATACGAAGGCAACGTTGTCGCTGTAATGAGCGGCAAGACGGCATCTTCCGGTTCGTAGGGGTTACAAAACATTGCGGAGGCGATGTCCGATCGATCGTGGCGTGTGGCAGGACGTAGGTAAAGGAAGCACCCGATGCGACGGCAAGATAGGAAATGTGGAGGCGAAAATCGTGGCGAGAGCGAAGGTAGAGGTATCCGATTGATGGCCATCGGCACAAACTGCCTCGTACCAGCTCCGTTCGTGATCGCAGAGCGTTAGCGCAAACTCCAGACTACGACCGACCTACTCAGGATCCGATGCCGCTACCGATCATCCACTCCGTTCACAGTGCTAGCGTGAACTCCACATCGATTCTAGTCGCAGAACTCTGCCAGTCTGATGGCTCGACGGGCTTGGATGCCAGTACAACCGTCCGTGCCAATCAATGAAGCTGTAAAAATCCCGCTTTTCCACATCGCCTTTTATCGTCTCTTGTTAATTTTATCCCGTCTCCGTTCTTGAATAACTGTACAGAGGGACAATAATAGAGTTTGTACATGTGGTGTGCACATGTGATTCTTCGCGAGATGGTGTTCTTATCAGGACCAACTGCTTCCTAGAGTTCGAGACCACATACATGAGCCTACAACCAACTGAGCTTGACCCAGTTCTCAAGTTCAATAAACAAACAACCCCCCAAGCGTAAAGGATAGCACTGTTTATTTCGCAAAAAAACTCACGTAAATCGAACATAAGCTAAGTACAGACACTTCAGAAGTAGACTACAAAGTCCTCAAACCTTCCAAAATTTAAACACGGGCATTCATCGGGTTTCGAAAGTGCTAGTTCGTCCCCCCACTCCCCTGACAAAATTTCGAAAACATAAACACAGCCACCACAGCATCCCTTTCCCGATATAAATCTCTCTAATGGCTCTTCACTCTATCGCTTTCTTTGCTACTAAAATCCCCTCTCCCTCCCTGGTTGTTGGATCGACTGCTTTCTGTACCAAGAGGGGTAATTTCGATCTTGATAGTGGTGACGATGACATTCATCGATGTAAATATTTCTACTAAGCGGTAAAATCTCTTCAGCCGCTGCTTCCCCTCATGTTTGATCGGCCCGTTTCTGAAAAAAAAATATCTCGTAAGGCATGCTGAATCTTTTTTGTTATCAATGAAGATGATAGAGACGTTCCCACAAGCTCCATAATGGACGACGCCATTGATAGACGTAAAGTTCCTATCCTCCTCTTCCTTTCAACCCTATTTGGTTATGACAAATGAAGGTGAAACTGTGCTGAAGGTCGCGATATCGTGAAGGAAGTGTTTCGATTTCGGTGAAATAGCTTTCGTCGTACGGTGGACTTGCGATCCTGATGGAAGTGATGAAGATGATGAAAGCTCAAGCCCACAAGTCTATAGTGAACGATCCCATTCATGGATGTGAAGTTTCTAGAACGACCCCAGGCATGAACGTGAAGTTTCTAAAATTCCCATTGGAGTGCACCTTCTTGCGGCTGTACTCTAATCTCGTGCGCGTTCTTCGGAGGCATTCTCTCGATCTTGATTGAAGTGACGATGATGATAATGCCACAACGCCGCTTACTGAAGTAAAGCGATAAAAACCCCTGGCCTATCTTCCCCTCACCCCTCCTGATCCATTTATCAGACCTCGACAAATATTGCGGAGGGGAGGGGCGAGGGGAAGCGTTTGCGGAAAGCGGCTATTTCAGGTGCTATATCATGATGTGAGAAGATTCGCCGACTGGTTTTCCAACCACTCCAGATCGAGTGAGCATGGAACAGGGAAGAAAAATATATCGGGGCCCGCAAGGCTTCAAGGAACAAAGTCAGAAATGAGGAAAAACAAAGTAAAAACAGAGAATGTACGGCTTTCTTCTTCTTCACCCCACTCCAGTCGCAATTGCATTACCCGTTCGGGTATTGCCGAAGAAGTTACCATGAGTGCGAATCATGATCATCGCGCCCACAAAGCTTCAACGACAACAAAGTCAGCAATAGGCCGAAACAATGTCAAAAAACACGACGCGAATGCAAACATACAATCTTCTTCTCACCCCCGCTCCAGTCCCTAAAACTGTCTACCAATGCCTGGCATAAACCAGAACTTCATTCAGTGCAACCAGCAATCTCCTGGGAACCTGCTGACTAGAGGTATACACTCCAGATTAGCCAGCATATGGCCCAACTGTCTGCAGAAGCCAACGTCAGCAATTGCAATAAGTTAAAAAAGAAACGAAGTGAACTTACAGCCCAATCGGCTATCTTTATCATCACCCCAGCTTAAATCACAATCTTTTGCCTTCTCGATAGCCTGTCTGTGGGTCACGCTCAATAAGGCGAGAAACACCTAAGACAGAGGCGGATCCAGTCTCTATCGGGCTTTCTTTCGCCCTCTCTATGAACGCGTTCTTTCACACTCAAGAGTACCTCGAAGGAGATGTAGCTATCGCCTAATGCGACGGCAGTCTTGGTAGTAGAGCAAGATTTGCGTAGTTGTCGCATAGTAAATTGGTGGGGGCTCCTGCTCTGTTGTACGTACGAACCTTTGAAGAGACTCTGAGCCTCTTAGGTCATCTGATGCCAAAAGAAGGAATGGAGAACTCCATCGGTAGCGACGAAGAGATTAATGGGTTAGACAGAATATCGCCCCCTGGCCTTGGCTGAGGTTGAGCATAAGAAAAGCCCAGATGGCCTGCTGCTTAGCTATGAGCCTCTTTGAGAGGGCACAAAGCCCTGCGGTCTTGATTTTTTCGAGATTCCGCTTAATCTTCCGATACTCAATAAATATTGCGAACTTCATTGATAGCAGCGAAAAGGTTAATGAGAAACCCCAACCCCGCCTAGCGTAACGCATTAGAAAAGCCCTGATGGCCTTCTGCTTCGCGATAAGTGCCAACATATAGATCACGATTTCCGTTAAGAATGCTTAGTCTTGCATTGACGTCACTCAATAAGTGCTTCCACGTTAGCGGAAAAACGCGGCTTATCGAGGCTATCGGCAGAAGTGGCCGATGGAAAGCTGGCTGTTGGTTGGTCTTTGGCTGTTGAGTTCGCGATCCTTCTTCCTGTATCTGGGCTCTTGCACTCCAGATTCTGGGAGGTTGTTTAGCGGAAGTCGCTCTGGTGTCATCTCTTTTTCACGGTCTTCGTTGTCTTTATTACTCTCAGGATTGCTTCTTTGTCGACTCAGGATTTTCTTTATAAGAAGAATCTTTTGTTGACACGGATAACAAAAGGGTTTAATTCAGGTGGTTCTCGCATCCCTGATTGCTCAATGGAAGCCGCTCTGGCTGGCTGCCATTGAGTTGAGATCTTCCTCATCGGAAAGAAGGATCCGTTGAAGATCGCGATAGATGTACCACCATTCCTTCCATTTCCAGGGCTGCCATCCAGCACTTCTTAAGGATGTGAAGATATCATCAAACTACACCCAAGAGATGCAAACACATGCGCTCGTTGCCCAGATAAGCAGGCAAGAAAACCCAAGCAAGCGTGTTCACTCTCTGTTATGGGAAGTTAGTCGCTGAAAAAAAGTTTCAAGCGCGAGAATGCTCTACTTACAATCATGCTCCTGGGATCACTATGTAGACTCAGGGTCCTATTCATCATCGGTCGATCCTGGCAAAAAGTACTCCATTGGTGCTTATTCATTGATCCGATAAGATCATCCATAGTGAGTGGACTGAAAGTTGGTAGACTATCTCAAAGTTGGCGAAACATTCCTCCGTACAATAATAACTTTATTCTTATCTTCTTCGATGAGGCACTCTGCGACCATGGTTCTCTCGTCAGCGACGAGTTTCCTCTCACGGTTCATACTTTTTGACCGAAGTGTTGTCCACGAGACGAGATATCCCGACACGAACGTGTTATACGAAGGAAGAAGTAACTCCCTGGATATGGTAAGTTCATCAGCACAGTGTAAAAAGAAGGAGACACAGAGGAGAATAATTAACATACCGGTACGCGAAACTTATTCATACACTCCTTAACCATTTATTTTTTGTTACCGCAGAGAGCTTGCGAGCGACGAGAAAATCTGGGCACGAGAGGAACGCCCTGTAGCTATCGGAGTAACTTGTCGAAAAGTGTTTTTGCCATCCTTGGCATGTTAGATACTAAGGACGGCAGGAACTAGTACGCGAAATTTGCTCATACAATCTGTAGCCACCGTGTAACTTGTTCATAAAGTTTTTGCTGTGTGAAGTTTTCGGCCCTTGTATGCTATGGGTTAGTCCGTTGACGGATCGCTGTATGAAGAGAAGAGAAGAAAGGGAGGGGAGAAGGGAGGTATTACGCGAGGAATCGATAAAGCGAAAACTTCCCCATCAATAGAATCTCATCCCCCATGTGGCTCATGCAGGGCCCTCAGACTACGGGTTAGGGTAGGCATAACGTCATCCCATTCTGAAGGGAGCAACATGTGGATTCAGTCAGTATTAGTCACAACCCGTGTGACGATAAAACTTGGTTTTTGGCAATTCCGCCGCTTGTTCTATTCCCAAAATGCAGCAGTCAAAGAGAAATCCAGGTTTCTGTGGCCTTCTATCACATTCCCCGTCCTTGAACGTGAGAAGCCGAATCAGTCTGAACGTAAACCCGTACGCTGAAAACCTTGGTTTTCAAATATTTGACAATAGATGCCATTCCAAAAATTATCACGATGGAATAGAAATTTAGATTTCTACGGCATTCGATAATCTTCCATTACATTCTCCACCCTCGAGAGCGAGCTTGAGAGCAACGAGGAGATCTGGGAACGGGAGCACCCGGTTCTATTGAGATCTCTCAACTTTTGTTCTGTTGGTTCTCTTTTCGCCGAGTGTGCTTGGAAGCCATGCGAAAACGTTGGGGCGCGAGGGAAAATCATGGTTTAACCGCACCCAACCCAAAACACATCATCTGTTTCCGCCAACCTCGTTCTCGCTCCTCCTCCTCCTTCTCTTGCTTCTCCTCTCGCTTCCCCCTTTGCGCTTTTTCTTTCCACTTCTCCCTTCTCTCTTCCTCTAGTCTGGATTCTCAAACCTCGCAAGCTTCTCATAGCTAACTATTTCATCCACTTCTCCGCTTGTCTCTCTTACGACATGACCTGGCTTCATTAGATCCCTCCGCAGGAGTCTGCTCCTCTCGGTGTGCCATCGTCAATTCAATGTCATTCCCATCTTCTCCTTTCCTTTTCAGTCTCTGGGACATTGTCCCGCGGAATATCACTGCGTTATGCGCTTTTGATCCTCCTGAACAACACAGTCGTCCTTAAATCGTACCTCCCACCATTGACCATTTTGAACGCCAAAGTCTCGGAGGTTACGGCCTATAGAATGCCACTGCGCAGCAAGCAGCAGGGGTCTCCGCCAGCTATGGACCAATTCCGCACGTCGCGAGCAGTTTCCTGCTCGCGACGCTTGAGCTGTCTTGTGAGAATGCACTTAGTCAATCTTGACGTGGCAATCGAACGATCCCCCACTCCGCGGGCAGGACATGCCCCGGAGATGGGGGACCTCAGATCGTAAGTGTTTAACGTTTACCTTCGATGATCATGGCTGACTTTATTAGGAGCAGGGGGACCAGGCTCTTCGTTAATGGCGAAGAGCAGTTACCCCCTCCCCCACTTCGTGGGCAGGAGATGCTCCGTAGTTGAGGGGATGAGAATGCACTTGGTTAACCTTTGATGTGGCTATCGAATGGCCATCGAACGAACCCCACTCCGCAGGCCAAAGGTGGCGGGCGTCATGATGTTTCTCGTCAATCATGACGAGGTCAGCGTCCCTAGTCTTTTTGTTTGTTTTAATCATTCTGTATTCACTCTACTTAGAGTATGACGGTGCCTAAATCCCCTCCCCCTCCGGGTAAACCGGCTAGATGGAGGAGCTCCCCAACCTCTACCCTTGCTTCCCCTTTCGACCATACCCCTACCCTTTCTACCACCCCCCATACCATTCTCTTCGTGTCTGGCTTTAGGATGTACCAGACTTATCGTTGGGGGATCTCTTCGTGTCTGGTTTAGGATGTACCAGACTTATCATTGGGAGATCTCTTCATGTCTGGTTTTAGGATGTACCAGACTTATCGTTGGGGGGATGGCACTGGGATTCGAACCCATAGCAGCCAGTAGTACAACAGCAATACTACTACACCACGGGGGCCATCCCCCCGCGTCCCTAGTCTAGTTGCTGACTCCTGCAAGAGATGGGGGACGTCCAGATTCCGCTCCGTCCACTATGGGAAGCAAGTTTCTAAGCATCTTCTCATTTACTTTAGATGATCATGGCTGACTTTATTGACTCTAGGCAACCCTCGCGTCAATGGCTGAGGGAATCGGGCGAGTCACGACGTGCAAGCTACTAACCTCTCACTCCCCGGGCCGGAGACGGGGGATCTCAACCAACTATGCAAAGTGGGTTCATAAATCACTATCATCGATGATCATGGTTGACATTGTTGACGATAGGTAGCTTATGTTATTCACGCCCAGATCTGGCCGGCCTGTATGACCGCTCCTATCGGCCTATTCAGTGGCTGCGGTTGGTTTTGGTTGCCGCATGGTCCAGATTCAAGCATACCTATGACTGAACCTTGAGCTCCCAGCCTTCCGCCCCTTTAGACAGGACATAAGATGTCTCTTCCCCTACGTCAAGAGTAAGGAGAAAACTCAAGGGTCGTAAGTTCATCATAAATTTACTTGCTACTGATACCGATGATCATAGCTGACTGAATTTACAATAGACAACTACCACTACTCACAGCGGTCGGTTTCGGCCACCACAAACATAGCGAGCCGTATTCAACTGTACTAGATCTGCCATGTCTGATGGAATTATGCAGCATACCGCCCGGTTACCTCGCCTTTTCAGCAACAGCACCACCGTCGAGAGCAAGGAGAAGACAGAGAATACCCAAGTGGCGTACGTTCATCGCCCATTTTCTTACCACTGTTATCGATGATATCATGATCAAGGCTGACTTGGTGATAGGTAATGCAGACCAACTTGGTGTTGAATACTCTGGTAGAAGCCAACCATGGCTTCTCGCAAGCCCGCTCGGCCGCAAAATTATTTTCGAAGCCTGATTACCCTAGACGCATTATACTTCCTTAGCCATTGGCTCCACAACGGCGACTTCGACCCTAACCTCCTCCGCGGTGCCAAGGAAGTCAAACGTATCGCAACCTTCCGGCAACCCCCGCAGGAAAAAAACTGTGACTTCAGTCAGTTTTTACGTATGTATAAAGAAAAATTGCGATTTGGTAACTAGTTCGTACAGTAAAATGGTGTTCTATAATACTTCTTTTCCCACATGGTACCCAGCCTCTTCAACAGTAGTAGCAGCGACATCTACAAGGTTCTTTCGTGTGTAGGTGTTTACAAAAGTGTATATATGCGACGTAAGTACATCGTCAGTTGCTGGCCATTACTATCATGTTATTAACTTTGTAGAAATAGATCACCACTCATCAGGATCTCGCTACACAAGGCCATTGGCCGGCTTGGACTACCTTGGATCTATCTAGCCTCTTCAGCTTGGACAAGTGGTTGGTCGAAAAAGCACAAACAACTTCGTTCCCGCTGGCTGCGGGAATTCTCGAACTGGAAGTGTTCCGTCAAGAAGAGAAAGAGAAGCATCCTGCTCTCATGACCAGACTTTCCGGTGGGGTTTCATAAAACATAAGGAATGGCACTGGAATTGGAATAGGTATGTTTCGTCACTGATCAAGGGTATGAAAGGAGTTGTGTTAAGGGTAACTTCCTAGCGTTCGAAATTAAGATGGCTCAACACGGGCATCCCTTCTACATGGCTGTGAGGCGGAGGAGCTGAAGGGAAGCTTGAGATGCGTTGGTTAGGATTACAGTTGGTTTGATGGGTGGTAGTGGTACGATGAAGCGAGAGGGGTGGCGAAGACTCGAGTTCCGGCAGATAAGAGCACACATTTAGAGATAAATCATTGTAGTCAGTGAAAATTGAATACATTTGAAGGATACTTTTGTCTTCAAATGGTTAGCTAGAATCAGGGTTAATTTGTCGAGACTAGGTCTTTGTAGACTCACAGAGGGATGATAATGGCCTGTCGAAATGATTGTACAGGTGATGATCATTCTACAAGAAGCATTGACAACTATCTAAAAACAACCCATGTAACTAGCCCTAACCTTTGGTCACGCTGACGATGAAACGAGACAAAAGGTTGTGAAGAAGCAAATTCTGTCCAACAGATGGGAAAGAACTTCTAAAGACAAGAACGAACTTTTAGAGATAGGTTGTTGTATAACTGAAATACTTGTAAATTTTCATAATGATACTCAATGGATTAAATCAGATATAAATACTGCAGGTCCTCCAAAACTTCCGACAAATTTCTGCTCGCTCAGCTACGGCTGGAACACCCCTACCTAATCCCACCTAGCCCTTATATCCTCCGGCACCCCAAACCTACCGTACTCCGCCTCATCGAGCTCATAAATCTCCAACTCCTCACTCCCCTTCCTCAAAATCAGCGCACACTTCTTTGCTTCCGCATCGATCAAAACCTCCCAAATCATTCTCAATAACTTCACAAACTTCTGCAATATCTCCTTATTAATCTCCTCCCACTGCTTCAAATACCCCTCCACATTCTCCTCTTCAACCTTCGAAAATGTCCCCTCGCCATCATGATACCCCCTCACAAATATCGGCGTCTGAGAAAACCATAGTTGTCCCATGTGCTTTAATGTCGCCTTGATATTACCGCCATGTGACTTCCCAGATTTCAACTCCATTATTCCCTCCTCCGCTGTTAACACTCCCCGATTAATTACCTTATACCCTGTCGGCGTTGTAGTTGTCGACCCACTCCCACCCTGTATCTTCCCGTCAGCGGGAGCAGCACACCCATCAACCTCAAACCTAACCACCACCTTCACTCCTCCCAGCGTGTACCCAACCACCCTATTATGCCTTATACTCTCCTTCACGTAATCAGGCTTCTTTGTAAACGCCTCCTCAAACCCAAGGCCATACCCCCCTGCTGGTTGGTATGTGACCTCAGTCCAGACTGAAAACATCACCGTCTCCCCTATAACCTCGGTGTCGATCCGGAATTGCGCCCGGCTGTCACCGGCAAAGTTGAGGAGACGCCGCAGGTTGCGCCGGTCGGTAATGAGGTTTGTGGAGGAGAGGGAGAATGCGGAGGAGGCGCAGTGTGTAGAGAGAGCCCGGAAGAGGGGTTCGAGGGGGCATGATGGAAAGATGAGACGAACGGGGTCGATGCTCTGATGTCCCCTGTTAGCGGGGATGCGGATGGGGACTTGGCGTGGGGTCCAGATGGCGGGTGAGCCTGGGTGGGTTAGTTGTGGGTTGTGGAGAAGAAGAGATGGAGGAAGGGGGGTACCTGGGACGATGATGGTTTTGCGGTTTTTGGGGAGGAGGTTGTAGGATGTTAGGTGTGTCACTTCTTGCTGGGATACGGAACAGGATGGGTCTGCGTGGATGGACAAGTGTGGGATGGTGGAGATTAGGGCGCCGGTGCCGTGCAGGATATCCTTCTTGGGCATGGCGGTGGGAGTTCGTGGTTGTGGAGTAATATGATTGAGGGGAGGATGGGGAGTGAGATGTTTTTAAGGCTGAGCTGGCCGGCTGGCCACCTGGCTCTTGTCGAGGTGCGGAGAAGTGGAGAAGCCAAGACTCCTGGCCGGTGATGTATTCGTGTTTTCGAGTGACCGGTGGTGGAATTGGTGGAATATAGTATGAAATAATGATTCAAGTTGCCGAAGCTGAGATTAGAGATCACAGGCGCACGTGCAGGGTTGTTATAATCATGTATTCGGCCGCTTGCGGCCATGACATAAGCTACCCTATTTCCCTCATGCTTCCACTGAGGGCAAACAGCCCACAGCTTCCAAGTCGCATCTCCCCAACCACTACCCTCGTCCCCTTGCAGAAGCGGAGGTCATGCTCACAATGTAACAAGAGAAAGAGTATCAAGCTCGATTCATAGTGGTTCTGAGCGCGCGACAAGCGATTTATCAGTGGACCGACTCCAAATGACATTCTCTAAGCCGTGATCTAGATCAATCGATGATCAATGATGTTCATTGTTATCTCTTAGCACAGTAGTCTAACGAAAAAGTCCTGCAAATCTCTTTATACCTTACATTTTCATCAGTTAACAAACATGGCCCGAACTCCTCCCTCCGCACTTAGACGCCAACACTCTCATTAGTTAGCAAATATGGCCCGAACACCTTCTTCTGCACATAGACGCCAATTTCTCCGTTTCTTATAAAACTATCAGCTTTTATCAGCAGTTTCTTGTAGTCGGTAAAAGATACTTGGCCACTTGCTTCGATAAGTCGAAAACCTTGAGCAGGTAGGAAATGAAGGGTTTTCCGTGGGTGCGTACACTGTCCCGACTCTATCAATCTCCACCTTTGAGGAACGGAGGAAGACCTTTTCGGTTCATGAGGTGTTAAAACCATGACTCAGTATCGAGATCCAACCAGTCAGAGCCGGTCAATAAAACCCTGGTTTCCAGTATCAATAGCACCATAATTCCAACCAGAAACAACTATAACGAATTGGCAAAACGAGAGCCGTGAGGACCCTATTACTGGAACGCTTTCCAGCCTGACCTAGGAGATGGGCTGCAGCTAGTTAGCACAGAAAGTAGATCGTCAACAATGTGGAACTTACTGTTATTTGCTGTTGATGGTGGTGTTCCTGAGACTCGTACCATATCTGACACCTCCCAGAAAGTAGCCTGAGGAGTGCCATAAAGTGAAATCGATATACCTCATTTCGAGCAACCTTCGTTCTCATGATTTTCTTTCTCACGATCGATGTCCGTATCCAAAGGAAAGATCCTAGCTTCGACCTTGGGTTCGTTGGCGTTCACAGGATAACTGGACTGCCCAGGGATAACCAACACCACGCATAGATCCGATGACGTCGGCACTGCCTTCGTCTCATCTCCGTTTTCCCATTGATCGGTGGCAACACGGTTGCCGGGCCAGCTATGGCGGCTGCGATGTTAAAACATCGCAACCAGCCCGACCCATCATATTGAGAATTCTTCGTTGAGCACCAGGTGAGAGATACGTTGAAGGTTTTCCCGTGAAGAGATCCTCGAATACCCGACACCGGAGTAGCTGATACCACTCTTTGATCCTAAGACTCTGTTAGCTACATTCTAGTTGACGCGTACGATGATCATAAGGACCACGGACTCGATAAAGCAAATTATAACAGTTATGTATGCCCTTAGTCCGAATTGCCACAATGATCGATGCATATAATTCCCCCAGAGACAGCTAAATAACAAGGAAAATTTAACGTCAGTTTAAAATATTAATAGCGAGTAGGATTAGAACTAACAGTGGCGTCAGGCAAGGCAGACAAGGCCAAAGATTCCGATGAGAACGATCAAGAGCATCATCTGTTAGGTAGCCGATTGGATTGATCAATGACAACGGGATTCATTGACTAAGAGCTCGAACTACTCATGCTGAAATGTGCTTCAAGATGATAGGAATAGAAGGAAGAACGGACTCTGATTGTGCGGGTCGTAAATTCCTTCGAAGCAGTAGGTATAGCTAATAGGGAATGTACCCTATTGAACTCGGGGTTGCTGAATTGTTTTCGTTTTCGTTTTATGTCGACTTTTGTCCCGTTTGTTCAACTCAAATTTTCTCGTTGCTCACAAATACTTGCCGGAGGCGAAAAAAAGGAATTGTTATATGAGCGTGTGTAGAAGGGAAAAGATCGAGAGGATAGTGGAGGCGGGGGAGAGTATGGGAAGGAGAGGAAAGATTTGTGGAAAGGATGAGGAGAATGTAGAAGTGGGAGAATGCTGCTCGTTCCCAGATTTCTCGTCGCCTGCAAGCTGCTTTGCGGTAACGAAAAAAAGCGGTTGGTATATGAGCACAAGAGATTGGTGCAGTCGGAGAGGATGGAGAGGATGAAGAGGATGGAGAAGTTGGAGAGAATGAAGTTGGAGAGGCTGGTAGTAGAACGTCAACACCAAATCGATCCACAAAGTCCAGGGGTTCGCATGTCCAACAGCAACCGAAGTCGAAACCAAAGCCTGAAATGACCTTGAGTAGTCATACTGCTTTACCAGCTTTGCAGTGTGCCAATCTCCTTTCCACACAGAACCCTTCCGAACAATAGCTACATGTATAAATCCAGCAATGATCGTTGAGTTGTAACCGTATAAATGAGCATCGCATCATCATGAACATTTGAACCAATTCAATCCACTTTAAGTGACGTTTGACGATTTGATTATCTTTAATCTCTAACCAGCAAGAAGCAGTCTAATATGTAAATGACGAAAGAATTTGAAACTTCTAATAATGTTTATGGCATTTACGAAAATGGACGTTGTTGTTGAGCGTACGAAGAAGAGATGCATAACAATAATAATATTCAATTCAATTCAACTCCATAGACTCCTAGAAAGAAGACGCTCACAGCAACCCCCAACACGCTCGTGATATCCTTGTGAGACTTGGCTTCTCCGTAGTGGCCATACAGGCTGTCCCAATTCTGGGATAGCCGCAACTGTGGCCGTACTATAGCCTTTCTACGTGATTCCGCCATAATTGGCCGCTTAAATTCTATTTTTGGCCCAGTAAATGGTGGTCCTTAGCCTAGAGCTCGTACACTAGCCGTTTTTTTCGCTACCGCAGAAGCGCGAAAATCTGGGCACGAGAGAAGGTGGTCCTTGCGTGAAAACGCGATGTAACTTCTGTTATTTTTGCCCGGATATATGCATCAATTTCTTCTGTAGACAGAAACTCGAACGGCGATGTAATCAAATAGTCTAGATAGAGGTATTGAAGAATATCGTCGTTGTTCAACCACGGTCGCAACACATTGAAACGAGGCAACCCATCTAAACTCTACTTCCATTAGCTGTGTTAAAAAACCAATGCAAACCTAGGAACATACCAAAATCATGATGGGCTGATTCAAACTGATCAACTGCTTCCGGAAGCAGCTACAGAGGCAGAAGAAAATGCCTGTAACCGATCTGGCATATCTAACTTCGGGTTGTGTGGGGTGGGTATGCGCACGCTACCCACTTTGAAACCCCCACCGCATAGAGGGGACGAAGGGTAGCGGGGAGCTCCACCATCTAGCCAGCTCGCCCAGATGTGGAGGAGATTTGGGCTCTGTCATACTCTAGTTAGAGTGAATACAGTATAATTAAAACAAAACAAAACCCCCGCCGCATGTTATTTTGCCGAGACTTCGGTCTCGGCAAAGATGTCAACCTTCTACAGGACACATCTCAATGACCAACACACTGCACACCATCGTTGGGTTCATAGTGAAGGGGGGCTTGATCTTCATTATAACTTCAGTCAGCGACCTGCAACAAAAATAACCACAATTAATACGTTTCAAATTGAAGACACTTACTGACTCTTCTAAGGAAGTCGTGTAGCTGGATCTGTTGGAAGGTAGTGAATTCTTGCTGGCTCTGCTGGAAGGTAACAAATTCCTCGTTGCAGTTGAGGCCTGCCATAGGGCCGCCTAGGAATCGAAGGTAACAATCTCGGGTGCTCCCGCAAACTCAAATTCAACCGCATAAATCGCTATACAGACATCCAACGCGACTGTGGCAAAGAGATGGATTCTCAACCCTTGCACGGTAGCTACAGAGAGTAGTCAGTATTCTTATCACCTATAGCCACGAAATGAAGATGAAAGGAAGGAATGCATTATCGTTTTTAGATTTCTCACAGCGCCAGTTGCTTGAGCACAAGGAGCTACTTCGCCACTCCATTCTCATTAGTTAAAAAATATGGCCCGAACACCTTCCTCCCGCACCTAGACACGGATTTCGGATTTGATATGTCCGTAATCGCTCGTCAGTTTGCGGATTGGACACGTTTCGGATATGATCGATTCGAATTGTCACATCTGCTTGCCCGTATGCGCTCGAAATGATGGATTCGTATTCTCCCATTAGTTTACAAATATAACGTGTTTAATCTATTGCCCTTAGTGAAATCTCACAGTTGAAACGATACCGAGTGTCGGATTACCAAGTTAAAAGGTTAGACATTGTTATGACGAATCTAAAGCCACCTTTGGTAAAGACCGGCGATGTTGAAGCCCATATCTGATCAGACTGACTGGTTGAGAACACTGTGAGAGTTGTAAAAGGTTGACGATTTTTGGAATGTATGTGGGGCTGGTGTGTGAAGAGGGGGAGAAAGATGGACTAGCATCAACAAACGTCCTTGCCCACAGCAAGTTCGGAACTTACCGAAGCCCTTCTACGTCATGATTTCCAATTTGTGGCCGAGCCACTAGCTAGATCCTATGGTCCACTGAGGATTCTCCCTGAGCAACTTAACTCAGTTTGTGCCGAAGCGGGCTGGCATTTCACCCTCGATCCCTCATACCACCCATTTCGTCCCCTTTCCTTCCATTGATTCTCAAGATTTTTTGCAGTGGGACCCTCACAACACTCCGTTCGAGACTCGTTTTGAAGGTTTAATTTTCTCCGCTCAATACAATTCCTGTCACAGCATCCAACCCGCCTCAAGAGCTGGTCCATGGTTCTTTCACCCGTACATGGATCACAAAACCTCATTCTAAGAATGACGGACGAGTTGGCAAGGCCGCATCGTTTCCGTTGTAGGTCTTCCTGGGTACTATCTCCGAATACCGTGAATTCCCATCATGATCATAGTTTTCCTCTCATCTCCGTGGTTAATACTCCTGATCTCTGATCTGTTCTAATAGTGTCTAAACCGTCTACAGATCAAGAGCAAGTCCACGGAATAGTTTTAAATTCACCTCTGGATAACACAAGATACTATACCGGAAACGACGGAGGATTTGGCAAAATTACTCCGTTTCCCTTGTATTTCGAGCTTTTGGATGCTATCTTTGAACACTGTGAGTTCCTCAGGAAATCTTCTTCTCATCCTCCTGATGATTGGCTCTCGTTCCTGCAGGCCGCACTCAGCCACGAAGTAAGAAACTGCACTATTTCCCTTATACTTTGGTCCTGAAGCTTATTTCGTGTTATCTTTGAGTACCTTGAGTTCCCGAGAAGATATTTCTTTCATACATAAGGGTTACGAATTCTTATTCCTGGTCTAGTTAACATTGAAGCAAGAACCTACCCCGCGTTAATCCAAAGGAGAGGGTCATTGAGCTAGTGTTTCAATCAACAACGTACTTCGCAATCTGTTGGAACTACTCCGTTTGCAATTTAGGTCTTTCGTGGGTGCTCTTTCAACTTCACTAGCCCAAAGGACGACTTTTCCGAAGCCCTTACCTGTCTATAAATCCCTTTGGGGGCCCTTGTGAACACTGACTTCCCCGGTTTCCCTCATACTTCGTAGCACTAACTTTGATTTCTGGAGCAGAAAAAACAATCAACCTGGCCCGAAAAAGGGGGTCACCAAATTAACATTGAGCTCGGTGCTCAGTCCAGACGAGGCGGTTGAATCTGCCGTAGACCACGCCCCATTTGAAAATTGACAATGTCTCAAGCCACACTCGCCAAATGAGAAGCCAAGCGCCTCTGGATTATCCTACTAAAAGCAAACCAGACTGTCCTAGCTGCGTTCCAAAACAACCCATGTCATATTCGATATTTCTCCACACTCTGCCACTATATCGCGCTTCGATCATCAGTTGACTTAGTACTGAAGACAGGTAAATTAGATATGGAATCGTGCCTGGGACTATTTGGAGAGGCGCCCATTATCTCTATTATTCAGCAACGAGATTATACAACGTCTATCAATCTTCATTAAGTATATAACTAAGTACCCATCTATGGGTGCACTACAAAGAGGCCATCTCATCCGTTTCTCTGATCCAGACTCTCCCATAATCCACCTAGGTTCTCTATACAATGTTACCCACCAGACCCAATGCAACTGCTGCAGCAGCGACAAAAACGTCACATATTGCTTGACCGTTGGTGCCGCCGGTGAATACCGCTGTATGTGTGCTGGATGTCGGCGTGGGAGCCACATCAGCACCACCGGTGATTGCCACCGAAGTGCTGCTGGTTGTCGGAGTTGGAGTAATAGGGGCACCACCGGTGAATGCCGCCCGAGTGCTGCTGGTTGTAGGCTTTGGAGTATCACTGACAACCCCGTCACTACTGGTGGTTTCCGGTAGAGGACTGGAGGCAGTAGAAGTCGCAAAGTCGGACGGGAGACTGACACTGAAATGCCCCGCGCATTCCTGGGGATTTTGTCCCTGTATACTGTCAGCTTCGGGTCCAGAGAAAAAGGCAAGGTGACATTACGTCTGGGCAACAGTAACCATCTACAAGACAGTATGACTGGTCAGGGCATGCCCCTATATGAATAGAGTCAGTACACATGCATAAGACGTGACCTGAAAAACATGAGGGGATGAAGGGCAGTAAGTGAAGAAAGGTATTTCCCAACGTCAAATCGTCTGGGCAGCAGGCAGGCACTGATAATGACTGTATTTGTGCGGTACATACTGTATAGTATCAACCAATATGCTTCAAACGGCTCTACTTGTCCATCAGTGCCATATTGTACGCGAATACCAAGTGGTTTCTAATCGCATAGTACTATTGATCTTTGAGCCCCCCGCTTCCCATACAGTATCAACCCCTTTTTTGTCACGTGCATTTTCTACTAACCGACCATGCATGGTTAATCCCACAAAATTGGGATATGAGACAAAGTGGAGATATCAACATGTTCAGTTTTTGCAAATTGGCTACCGCTACATACGAGGTATTGCATATACAGGTCTCAGCCGGAGATGAGCCTCGTATGGCCGGAGACGGTGTCTTGTATGGCTGGAGATGACGGAGCGGAGACAGAGATGGAGACGGAGATGGAGCGGAGCGGAGACGGTGATGTCTCATATGTCCGGAGATGACTGTCGACTCTGATACTGGCTGATGGCATTCAGCTGTACTTGTACTCTCATACATATATGGCCTTATGGCCCTCTTAGATAAAATACAATTAAGCTTCTCCAGTATCACTATTTGAACAGGTTATGAGCCCGGCGCCCGCTACTATCTTTACATTACAATCTTATTAGAACCAAAAAGAACCCTAACCCACTCACAACCATCCCTGCTCAAAGCCGCAACACCATCACCATCCATCACTCTCCATCGCCACTCCTAAACCTTCTCAACTTACAATATGCCAAACGAAACATTCAAGACCGATCACGGCGAAGTGCCAATGTTGGCTGAGCATAACTACCCGATCTGGAAGCAAAAAATTTGCCGAGTCCTCATTGCCACGAAAGCCTACAATATCGTCACCGGTGTCGAACTCCTCCCTGCCGGTAACGGTGTCACCGTACGCCTTCTGCAAGAATGCTGGCATGACCGAGCCAATAAAGCGATAGCACTGATACACCTCGGATGGCACGATGAACTCCTTCCACTCATCGACGACATCGACGATCCCGTGGAGATGTGGGAAGTACTCAGGGAATGACTCGACAATGCCACAACGACACTCGGTCGAACCCAAGTCCTGCGGAAGTTCACTGCCTCTCGACCATCGCCAGACGAAACCGTCACCCAGTACTTTACCAAACTAATCGCCCTCCGCAAGAAGCTGATCGGCACCACCGAACAAATCACCGATGACGCCATGAAAACACATATTTTCACCACCCTAACTGAATTATATGGAACGACCATCCAAATCCTCGAACAGCGGATCCCCGCCCCTTCGGCCCAGCAGTGTATGGATGTGATACGAGAATACGCTGAATGAGCGAGCCTAGCCAAAGAGATTGGAGATGCATCCACCGGAGCGGCTCTATACTCCTGTGGCGGAAATCGTGGCCGTGGCCATGGCCGAGGCGGACGAGGAAATGGACGTCAGAAGAACAAATGCACATACTGCAAAATGGACAATCATACCACCGAAGTGTGCGGAAGGAGAAAGCGCACTGAAAACGACACAAACAAAGGCGATACAAACATCTCCAGAAACGACGAACAAACTTGCTACTACTGCGGTCTCCCAGGACACTTCAAGTCCGACTGCATCCACTTCAAACGTGCCTGGGATCAACGCAGTAAAGTCAATAAAGGCAAAGCAACCGCATCGCTTGCCACCGCTGGAGATCGCGACCTGCTCCGACTAGCCGACAATGCAACCGCACTCACCGCAGCCTCCACTCCAGCTGCATGGGTCATCGATTCCCGAGCATCCCATCATATGTGCAATGACCGCACCAGATTCAACTCAATAAAGAAACTTCGTCAGCCAATAGTCATTGAGCTTGGAGATGATAACAAAGTTACAGTAAGCCACCATGGGCTCGTTAATGTTTCACAGGAGTACGAAGTCAGTGCTCTCTACACCCCACGTTCCGGCTCCTCTTCTCTCCATCAATCAATTGGATACAGCTGGATACACATCCACCTTTGGCGCGGTAAGTGCTCCATATCATCTCCATCAATAACCATCAACGGCAATCGGGTCAATGATCTCTATATCATATCTCCCGCAACTGCACTCACTTCGGCAGTACCAAGTGTGCCTACGAAAAGAAGGAGGAAGAGGAAGAGAGAAAGAGCACCACCGAGCGCACATACACCGTACCTCAAAATCCACATACCCCGACCTCAAAGTTCACATACCACCGTATTCCAAACCCACTCGAAAGCCTCTCACAATCTCAGAATCACGACTGTGGCATCGGCGCCTAGCCCACATTCATCCAACTGCCTTACAATCTCTCATTGATGGGTATACGAAAGACGACTCAATGTGCACAGCATGCATCCAAGCCAAGCACAAACAGAAAATTATCAAAGTCAAGACCAAGCGCACTACGAAGCCATTCGAACTCGTACATTCAGATGTGTGTGGACCATTCTCCACGCCCACCTCCGCTGGCCACCACTATTATATCTTATTCATCGACGATTATTCACGCTACACCTCGGTTTGGGTCCTCCCAAATAAGAAATCGGAAACATGCACCTCAGCCTACCAATCGTTCCAGGCCCGAGTTGACTCCATGGGCTACGAAGTGAAACGGTTCCGATGCGATAATGGCCGCGGAGAATACGACAACAAGACCTTCCGGCTGGTGCTCGCTGCTCGCGGTACAACATACGAACCATGCCCTCCCTATGCCCACCATAAGAATGGGGTTGCCGAACGCATGATCCAGACCATCACCGAGAAAGCTCGATCTATGATGATTGACTCCCAGGCGCCACTTGTTTTTTGGGGCGAAGCAGTCAATACTGCAGTCTACCTCCACCAGCGAACTCCAAACGAAGGCCTAACGAAAAGAGATGATCGCGACGGCTATCAAGCACCATACTCGACTCCATATGAGATGTTGCATGCATTTGGCAAGCCTACTCACGACAATGACGGCAATAAGATATCGTACAAAGCTCCTCTTCACCATCTCCGACGATTCGGCTGCTATGCCAGTCGACTTATCCCTGAACCGCAACGCCGTGGAAAATTCAGCCCAAGATCCAAGCCATATATGATGGTCGGTTACGTGCACGATTCGACTACACTTTGGAGGATATGGGACCCGGCATTCCAAGTAGTAAGATCACAATCGGATGTCATTTTCGACGAGGAGAGGAATGCCCACGCTTCATGCCTACACGGAGACGAAATAGACATCTTTGAGCTACCAGAGAGACGGAATATATCGAGGAAATCGACAGTGGAGATGGACTTCTCCAAGCACAAGACATTGAAACGGGTGGAGATGGACTTCTCCATGACCACGCAGGAACCAGTCGAACAGGTGAAGGCCATGGAAGTGGTAATCATGACTGTACTGACGATGATACAGATGAAACCCATCTGCCCGACGCTGACAACCGTCGAAGTCTCCCTGCAAGTACAGGTGTGAGATCACGTCCTCCTGATGAGGAGGATGCACCACCGGTGTCTAGAGAAACCGTCGTCCACAATCGACACCTCCGCCGCGAAAACAACAAAGCCCGCCGAATGGCGGCCATGACCAAGCAGTCATGTCAACCGTGCACCGATCGTATCACAAGAAGCCAAGTTAAGACCTCCACAAACGCACTAATCATCATGGCGAAGGCACTAGCTTCAACATCCATCCACAGCGATCCATTCACATACGCGGAAGCCATGGATAGCCCACAACGAGACCACTGGAAACCAGCAATGGAAGAAGAATGCACATCGATCCTGCTCAATAATACATTCACGACTATCAACTCCCGGGAAGCACGGCACCTGCGAGTCAAGCCAATTGGCTCCAAATGGGTCTACAAGACGAAGCACAATCCAGATGGCTCCATACGATACAAAGCACGTCTAGTCCATCGGGAAAAAAACCAAGTTGCGCCCCGGACGTATGTAGGCCTGGGGCGCATCGGGCGCTTAAATCGAAACCTTTTGAGCCTCGACGTACCCTGCAATTCCAGACGCAGAATTTGCCTCCGGACGCAGCTCCAGACGCAGCATTTGCCTTCGGACGCAGCATTTGCTTCCAGACGCAGCATTTGCTTCCAAACGCAGTACACTGTACGGTCGCAGCCTTAATTCACGGTCGCAGCCTTGATTTACGGTCACAGTCTTGATTCACAAATCTATTGCTAACTATATACAAAAAATGATGGTAGATCTTCAATGCACTTGGAGCAGCACTTGGAGCAGCACTTGGAGCAGCACTTTCAGGTGCACTTGGACCCGAGCCGACCTGGACAGAAGCATTAGCATTCCGATCAGGTGCGCTTGGAGGTTCACTTTGAACAGCACTTTGAGCGGGGGTGGCGCATTGGATGCTGGCTGGTGGCGGTCATGCTGGGCTGGCTCTCGACTGGCTTGACGCGATTGAGCCGAAATGGCTCTCGGTTGGCTGGACACGATCGAGTAGGGCTGGCTCACGGCTGGCTGGACGCAATCGAGCTGGGCTGGTTCGCGGCTGGCTGGACGCGATCGAGCCGAAATGGCTCTCGGCTGGCTGGACGCGATCGAGTAGGGCTGGCTCTCGGCTGGCTGGACGCGATCGAGTAGGGCTGGCTCTCGGCTGGCTGGACGCGATCGAGCTGGTCTGGCTCTCGAGCCGAAATGGCTATCGGCTGGCTGGATGCGATCGAGCCGAAATGGCTCTCGGCTGGCTGGACGCGATCGAGTAGGGCTGGTTCTCGGCTGGCTGGACGCGATCGAGCCGAAATGGCTCTCAGCTGGCTGGACGCGATCGTGTAGGGCTGGCTCTCGGCTGGCTGTAGATGATCGAGCTGGGCTGGTTCTCGGCTGGCTGGACGCGATCGAGCCAATCTGGCTCTCGGCTGGCTGGAGATGATCGAGCTCGACTAGCTGGTTACATCGATTAAAATAGTCTGTACATCTATTAGCATTGCAAATAAAGAGAGTGACCGTGAGAGAGAGAGAGAAGCATCATAGAGTTGAACTTAGAACTTAAAGTACAAATACGGTTGAGAGAAAGGGGGTGGAAAAGAGAGTGGAAAAGGGAGTGGAAAAGGAGTGCTTGACATGGTATCTCCCACGCAATCGATACAACCTGGCTGGTTACATCGATTAAAATTGTCTGTACATCTATTAGCATTGCAAATAAAGAGAGTGACCGTGAGAGTGAGAGAGATGTATCATAGAGTTAAACGTAGAACTTAGAACTTAGAGTGCAAATACGGTTGAAAGTAATGGAGCGGAAAAGGAGTGGAGAAGAGAATGCCTGACTGGTTGAGCCGATAGCCGGGTAACTTGGAATGGACACAATCGAGCTAGGCCAGCTCTCGGCTAGCTAGAGATGATCAAGCTGTTCTGGCTCTCGGCTGGCTGGACAAGCAGGCTCTCGGCTGGCGGGAGATAATCGAGCTGCGCTGGCTTTCGAGCTGCACTGGCTGACCTCGATTGAGCCGAAATGGCTCTCGGCTGGCTGGACGCGATCGAGTAGGGCTGGTTCTCGGCTGGCTGGACGCGATCGAGCCGAAATGGCTCTCGGCTGGCTGGACGCGATCGAGTAGGGCTGGCTCTCGGCTGGCTGGAGATGATCGGGCTGGGCTGGCTTTCGGCTGGCTTGACGCGATCGAGCTGGTCTGGCTCTCGGCTGGCTGGAGATGATCGAGCTGGGCTGGCGATCGAGCCGAGCTGGCTGGAGATGATCGAGGATCTCGTCTGGCTGGCAGAGTTGCCACCGAGCACCAGGCACCATGCAATTGGAACGGCCAGACGAAGACCACAGTATATTAAGCGTCACAAGGCACTTCACAGAGTGATACGCGACCGTATGAATATATAGCGCCCAGAGTTGCTTTTGCAGTGCTTTAAATCGTATCGTCGCAGATTTACATATTACCCTGCCTACTGACGTTCCAGGCGCTCCAGGCGCACAACCCACGTCTGGGCGTGGCGAATGCGCCTGGGTGCAGGGATTTTTTCCCGATGTCATTAAGGGCTACGAACAGACGGACTTCAGAGAAACATATGCCCCTGTCGGAAAACTCACCACTTTTCGGTATCTCATCTCTCTGGTCGGAAAACACGGCTGGAACATCGATCATTTGGATGTAGTTACGGCATTTCTCAATCCCGAAGTCGACGACGATGACATCTATATGACCCTGCCCGAAGGCTGGCCGGAAGGCCTCAACGCACCTGCAATCGTTGTTCGACTAAAGAAAGCACTTTACGGCCTCAAACAAGCACCACGACTTTGGCACAACGACATTAACACCTTCTTGCTTTCTCTCGAATTCACGCAATCCTTGGCCGACCCCAACCTTTATCTCCGCAGCGATGGTATTCTGATGCTTCTGTACGTCGACGACATCTCAATGTTGTACCCGGAAGACGCTACCAAAGCCGCGATCGAAGTTAAGGCAAGGCTCTCAGAGAAATACAAGATCACCAATCTCGGACCGGCACGCCAATTCCTGGGCATCAAAATCCACCGCGAAGAAAACGGTACAGGCATCAGCCTTGGCCAGAAGGCTTTCATCACCACGATTCTCAAACGATTCAATATGCAGAATGCTCACGGTTTATCAACTCCAATGGATCCTAATGTGAAGCTGGATCTGGCCGAGGATCGGGGGGAGAAGGAACTAAAAGATATCAAAGGCTACCAAGCAATTGTCGGCTCATTGATGTATGCGGCACTTGCAACTCGGCCCGATATCTCATTCGCAGTCGCTGCACTTTGCCGATACAATTCCCGTCCTTTCACCAGCCATCTGACCGCCGCCAAAAGAGTTCTCCAGTATCTCAAATCCACCGCCGACTTTCGACTGCACTTCAGTAG
Source organism: Trichophaea hybrida (assembly GCA_015178995.1). NCBI lineage: Eukaryota > Fungi > Ascomycota > Pezizomycetes > Pezizales > Pyronemataceae > Trichophaea > Trichophaea hybrida. The sequence goes on from WHVE01000720.1 coordinate 54,009, forward strand.
CAGCAGCAATGGCAGCAATGATCAACTCACTGGCTACACGGACTCGGATTGGGCCAATGATAGTGCCGACCGCAAGTCACAAGGCGGCCATGTCTTTCTTCTCAGCAACGGAGCTGTCTCGTGGCAATCGCGAAAGCAAGATCTCATCGCTATGTCAACTCTCGAAGCCGAATACATCGCCTGCTCCGAGGGCTCCCGTGAAGCGAAATGGCTACTCCAGCTCCACCGAGATATACACGGCAAAGACGCATCACCACTCCCGATCAATTGCGACAATCAAGGCGCACTTAGTCATATCACAACCGGGATCATTAAGGCTCGCACGAAGCACATCGACGTTTGCTATCACAATAGTCGAGATCTCCATGCCCGCATGATAGTTGACTACTCCTACGTACATACGAACGATAATGTGGCAGATATACTAACCAAGGCCTTGACGAAGGATAAGCATGAGAAATTCACAAAGGCGATGGGGCTATGGTAATTAAGGTTGGATTTATGGTTGTTTTATTTGGGTACACAGATTTCTTTGTTTTTCTATGGATGGCCATCCTCAGGCTATGGTAGTACTCTTTCCCTGCTCACGATCGCAGGGTTTTACGGAGGCTACTATGAGATTCACTTTGTTTCATTTTACTTTGTTTCTTGCTCTACGAAGTATAGCAAGAGGGGGAAGTATTGCATATACAGGTCTCAGCCGGAGATGAGCCTCGTATGGCCGGAGACGGTGTCTTGCATGGCCGGAGATGAGCGGAGACGGAGACGGAGACGGAGCGGAGCGGAGACGGTGATGTCTCGTATGTCCGGAGATGACTGTCGACTCTGATACTGGCTGATGGCATTCAGCCAGTACTTGTACTCTCATATATATATGGCCTTGTGGCCCTCTTAGATAATACACAATCAAGCTTCTCTAGCATCACTATTTGAACACTGCATTGTGTCGGTATGTTGAGTGATGGGTTGTGACGATGATAATTGATATCAGAACGTTTCGGAAGCGGGCTCTATACTCACCCAAGAGACTAACCCGCCTAATAGATTTCATTGAGCCTGTGTTGATTATTAAAAGCTATGTGAATCTCATGGAAAATCTCCAAAATAGCAACACTACCACACCCGGCTTCTTGACCAATAAAGCGGGACGTGATAGATGACCCAGAAAAACAGCAGTTGATGACGGATATGTTTTCTCTAGAGAACTCGAAAAATGCGTCCTGTGCTGAAAAGCATCTCTGATTCTCGAGCTCCACGCTCAGATTCATCGCAGTGGCATACTTTTACCTATTCCCCGACACCCCGTCGAGCTCCTGAAACGCCTAAATAAGAGCTGGGTAGTGGATATCTCTTCAGTTTTGAGTAGAAAAACTCGGGATGCGGCTATATAGATATTTCTCAGCAAAACGTAATTAACGGAAAGCAGGCTGGATATCTGTTGCTCATCGATGCACCTGGACGCCATAACAAGCGGAAAGATATATATATAGACATAGAAGGTGTGAACAAGACGGAGACAGAAGAGGTGAAGATAAGCTTCACTGATCTGTGTAGATCTGTTTGGAGCTGGCGTTGCGGCTTTGCGGCCCGAACTCTAGGAACTACTGTACCGGGCTTTGTGCTTCATACCGGGGGGTTGATTACACGGCAGAATGATTCATACTGGGTAGGCTTACAGTTTCCGAAGATCATATTTGTTGAAAGTGGTTGATTCACCAGGAATAGACATAGATTGTAGTTTTTGCATGTATTACCTCCCCCGTTGATTACAGCTAGCTGCATTCATACTCTCCTTGATTGCGATTACCAAGTTAGAAATCTTTCATACCGTACCCCTCTTGATTACTGATTACGTATGAAGCACAAAGCCCGGTACAGTATCTACAAGCTAAGCTGTTTTGGCCCCGTAAATACTGAACGAACCGTAGTCTCGGGGTGCCGAAAAACTATACACGAGCTATGTATAACATCCTGCACCGATCTCTTGGATCTCACGAGAATAATGTGGCGGGTGAACTAAGAAAAGACTGAAGAAAAAGGGGAAGTTAACATAAAGAAACATCCACAATCAAAATTGGGTGGGAAAGAGCTTGAACTCCCGGGGTTGGGATGGGCTATGCAGAAGAAAGGGGTGATGCCAATTTCAACCACCCCAGTAAACTACGTCAGTTCATATTCACGAATCTTTGTTGCTATGTGGAAGTCGAGTAATCAAACAGATGTATCAACCACAAAGTTCCTTAACTAGTCAGGATTCGGGCCGGGAGAGAGCTTCAAGTTACCAAATCCGAGTGATTCTTCGTGAAGTAAATATAAAGTAAGAGTGTTATTCAAACACCTATTCAAGCAGTGATATTAGGAGATATTAAGGATAAACTATGCAAGAGGCATTAGAGGCAGGGGATAAAGCGCCAATTTTTCAAGATGGAGGTGCACATGAGCAGAAATGTTCATTCGTATGTGTTTTTAATTCTCTCATGTGGAAACAGGCATGTCCACATGAACTGCGGTAGCATATAATGAGTAGAGCCCTACAGCTTCTTGCTACTTATAATTAGTAAATAGCTATGGTCGAGGTTTGTAAGGGCTTCGATCTCCTTACACATTCTTCTCAAAAAGAAAACGGGGTTCTGAAGGATTCCCAATCTTTGTCAGTAAACCACTTCACTTCAGCAACAGCCTTACAAAGCTCCTTGTGCCCCGCGTGCCAGTCCACAGCTTGACATTCCTACAGAGTCTATTAGCCCTTAACCATTGAACTCCAGTTGGCGTATCCCACTCACACTCCCACAATAACCTACAACTACACATCTTCCACACCTCTTCAACTTCGTCTCCTTTCCGCACACCGTACAGCACCCCGCAGTATCTTTAGCCTCAAACACCTTGTCATTTGCCCTCAACAATGTGTCAAGCCCGAACGGCAAAACCTTGATCCACCCCTGCTCCACCACATCTGCTTCAATCCTCAAACCGATCTGTCCGTCCATAAACGCATGGTTCTCAGGGTACAAAAAAGCCATGGTATGACCAGGCTTGCACTGGTTAACGAAGATGTCGCCTCGGGATTTGTCGTAAAAGGCTACGTGAGATTCCGTACCGTCTTTGTCTTTGAGGTGCAGCGAAAGGCGGAGTGGCCAGGGAATGATTTCGGTGATCTCACCGAGCAAACACCAATGACGGTTGACATCACCGGAGTCATCTCGGTAGGTGAGTTCGCAGATGTGTTCGTAGGGTAGAGTATTGGTGGTGGGAAAGGTTAGGATGTTGCGGAGGCTGGAAGGGCCGGGATTCGACATGATGATGGTCGGAATTTGTTGTGTTATTGAGGAAGCCGTGTAAGTGTGCGTTTAACGTTTTGCGTACTGACAATGGTGGTATAGGGCGAGACAAAGAGCTCAAGAACGTATACACGTACGTACCTAGGGACATTGCATATAATGTGTGCGCGCGCGTGTGTGTGTGGGAAAGTAGCAAGTCACAGGTGCAAGTGTACGTGTCTGTGCAACAGCATTGGTGATTCTAGGATCAAGCAAGATGGATTGAGTCAAATGAGAATGCAAACTGTTAGAGTCTAACTCTACCCGTATACCGGGCAGCTAACCCTAGCCCACACTTCCGTAAATGCGCCAAGAGGCGTCTCGAAGATGAGATCCAGTCACAATAGTCGCATGGGCGGTAGCGATGTGGATCTAGTTATGCAAGGCGGGAACCAAGGGTGTCTTGGACGTTAATCTGGGTCGGTAGCTGCCATCTTTTTGGCCATGGGGGTAAAAGCGATCTTGTCTTGAAATATATATTATCTGTTAAACATACATCTATTGTAAACACAAGTACCAAATTACACATCTCTCCCCTTCACTCCCTCGTGACCCTGCGCGTGCGTGTGATCCAGTCCCCAGAAGTTGTTGCGAAGCTCCCGTTCTTGCCGGCTGCCTGACATTCTTATCCTTATGCACAACATGTAACCTCAGATTCGGCTCACTCCACATGAGACACAGCACTCTAACCAACCCCCCCCCCCCCCACTCCAGTGACCAGAGGTATCAACTGGCCAGTACTAAACGCTTCATTCACATCCACAATCTGATTCCACATTATCAAGCACTCAATTGCAGCGATAGCAACACACAGAATGAACAGACAAAGCGCAGGAGTGCACTTGTGTATCACCGGTAACTCTCCATCCGGGTTCACTGCATTATCTAACACTTTCTCAAGCCCACTCAGCTTCTTCTGATAGCGTTTCCTGTTGTGCGTGGGTGGCAAGATGCACAGCGGTGTAGAGAGGATGAAACTTGTTGAGTCTATTGCGTCTTAAATCTAAAACAAGAGAGCAGACAAGCCCTCTATATATGCTGTTGCCATCACAAAGGAAAACAAGCCATGAGGCGGTGGCTTTTCCCAAAACAAAGGATCAGTCTAGCAAACAAGCAAACAGACAAACAAACAGTTCCACAACCTTCCAGATACCCGAAACAAACACTTCCGGCCCTTCCGGCCCTACATTTCCGTCTGTAGGTCTCGACGAAGGAGCGACCGATGAACTCTGATCTATACTTATAAATCGCGTAGCTGAGCAGTACAGCAAAGACGACAAATGCACCCCCGGAGGCGATTTTGTGGATCGTTCGGAACCACGATTTCAATATCGGGACTTTGATGAAGAGGAATCCGTATGCTTCACATCCATCGTTGAGTGCACGGAGCCTCTGGACATCCGAGAACCAGAAAAACGTCGAGTATCCTGCGACCTGGTATGCGTCAGCGGGCCGGACTTCGAGAAGTTACCGCGGAAACTTACCACAAAGTAGATGAAAAATCGCACTACTCCACCCCAGCTTGTCTCCCCCCACTTCGACTTGTGAGTTGCATGTGCGGATATTGTGCATGACTGTATAGCGATCTTAGCGGTATCGCATCTACAAAATTCTTAGCGTTCAAACCCGCGGGCTTGGGGAAGCAGCGTACACTCCCAACAATCTGCATGATGATAATATAGAGGTCCAGAGCATACGGCCTCAAATTCTGCTGGTCCCTATTAGTTGTCGCCAACGCAATCAGCGCAATCATCATCGCCAGCTGAAAACACGTGTTGACATCCCGCATGCATGTGAGGTTGTGTTGATGGAACTAGTTTGATATTAACGTGGAAAGCCACTGTGAATACAATCCCAATCGAATCCCCAGGCCGTAGACATCTGAGTTTCCTTTGAAGCCGTAACCGACATTATCGCCTCCTCCCTGGGCATTTACGGCAATCTGTTGTCCTTGTAATTGTGCGCTATTGGTTTTGGAGAAGCTTTGTGGTAGTGCAGAGGAGAATTCGACGAGGAGGAGGATGATGAAGGAGGATAGCAATGCTGCTCGTGATTGGGGTAGGGAAGGCATTGTATTTTGCAAATTTGGAGAACAGAGGGTGCTCAGAAGGATATATATGGAAGCATAAGTACGTGAGGGGTACTTTAGACTTGGCTATCTGTAAGCTGCGCTAATTTCTCAGCCGTACCAGTTACGTTAACTTTATGGGTGAAGCTGACGAAGTCAGACAGGTGGAGGAATTTTCAATTGAGATTTGTTTCAATGTACGTGCAATGCGCTTATTCTTCATTGACAATCGTACTTCCTATCTCACCAGTCAAAACACCACCCAGGCAACAGCCAAAGATACCGGTAGCTGGGTGGTTTAAATCAGCAAAGCGCTTGCATAAGGACTAAATCTGTTGATAACACTGCTTAAAGTAGCTGCTCGATTTGGTGGTCTGTTTTGCTTTTTTGTGCTACATGATGTGTCACTCGAATAAAGTGGTATTTACAGTGTTGAAATAGTTGCTTGATTGTCTAATCTATGTCAAAGTCTATGGTCTATATACAGCTTGACATATAGTCTGAAACTCTTGTGCTAATGCATGTAAGCCATGAACCTCATACAAGCCATGAACCTCATACAAGACATGAACCTCATACAAGGTTGGAAACAGTAGATGAAATGCATATATGCAACACTTCCCCCTCTTGCTACACTCCATGGAGCAAGAAACACAAACAAAGGTAAAACAAAACATGTGCGGTGATTCCCATAGCAGCCTCCTTAAAACCCTGAGATTTGAACAGGGAAAGAGTAGTGTTAGCAACGGTTCCAAATTACGGGTCCGGGTCGGTTCCGGTTCCGGAACCGCCAAGGAACCGAACCGCCCAATCACAAGCGGTTCCAAACCCGGACCGGAGCTCCGGGTCCGGTTCTGGAACCGCCAAGGAACCGAACCGCCCAATCACAAGCGGTTCCGACCCGGAACCGACCCGGACCCGCCGGGTTTTGGCGGGTTTCTTCTCTAAAACTATCGCTCCAATTAAGTATTTGAGTTCTGATTGGATCGCAACATGTTATATACGTAGATTATGCAGTTTTTGACGCTCTTTCACCTCCCGCTCTCCGATTTGCGATACGATTAGTATTCGTTGAGTCGCTGCGAAAAACAGTCGATTTTGGCCGCATTTTCGGTTTTATTTCACAGCGACTCGACGAATACTAATCGTATCGCAAATCGGAGAGCGGGAAGTGAAAGAGCGTCAAAAACTGCATAATCTACGCATATAACATGTTGCGATCCAATCAGAACTCAAATACTTAATTGGAGCAGAAAAGCTGTGATTATTGGGGCCGATGAAAAATGAGGCTCTGCTGCAGGTGAAACCCGCCAAAACCCGGCGGGTTTCGGTTCGGTTCCGGGTTGGAACCGCTTGTGATTGGGCGGTTCGGTTCCTTGGCGGTTCCAGAACCGGACCCGGAGCTCCGGTCCGGGTTTGGAACCGCTTGTGATTGGGCGGTTCGGTTCCTTGGCGGTTCCAGAACCGACCCAGGAGCACGGTTCCGGTTCCAACCCGGACCGCGGCCGGGTAACCCGGAACCGTTGCTAACACTAGGAAAGAGTACTACTGTTGTCACGGTTGTATCGAGTGAGGATCGAGGGAGGAATATGGATCGATGATTGAGATACAGGAATACGAAGTGAATCAGGTTTCGTTGGAAAGAATCAGGTTTCGTTGGAAAGAATCAGGTTTCGTTGGTTGGAATCAGGTTTCGTTGGTTGGAATCAGGTTTCCTTGGAAAGAATCAGGTTTCGTTGGTTGGAATCTGTCAAAGTTTCAAGGCTCGGAGTTCTAGGGGTTATAAAAAACGAACAGGAGGATACAGTGATCGCGGATACTGCGTAACAAACTAGAGACTCGAAATCCGGAATCACAGAAGTGAACAGAGATTGGTGCCGAAGCTTATTGATTGTTTTGTAGACTAGAGAACGAGTGAAGAACAAACCTATCCTCCGCGAATCCAGCATCCTTATATACAGTTAACGCGACCGTCGTCACCTTTGCTCACTCGTTCCGAAATACATCCTAACTCTACCCAACCATGTACGCAACCCTTTCAGTCTGCGGCCTACGCCATAACCATCACGCCATATTTACAACGCAACTAACAAAACCTGATTCCAACCAATGAAACCTGCTTCTTTCCAATAAAACCTGATTCCAACCAACGAAACCTGATTTCCTTTGTATTCCTGTATCTCAATCATCGATCCGTATTCCTCCCCGATCCTCACTCGACACAACTGTGACAGTAGCTCCCCCTTCCACAGGCCGAGTTCCTACAAGGCTATTGATCCGGGTTTGCCAGGTTGTTCTTTGTGGAATACATCGATTGCTTGAAGTCCGTCCACATTGATTGCCGGTTCCCAGCTTTGTTCATCATATCCTTTCCACTTGACCAGGTACTGCAGTTGTCGTCGAAACATCCTCGAGTTGTCGATGCGTTCCACTTCGTATTTTTCTTCTCCGTCCACAATAACTGCAGGTGGTGCGGATTCGATTTGCCCTGGCCAGGGATCTTCCGATACTTTGATCAAGTGGGAGATTGGTTGTACTGGGTGAATGTGAAGATCCTTGGGTAACTGTAACCGGTAGGCCCATGGACTGACGACCTCCGTAATCTTGTAGGGTCCCAGGCGTTTCCAGTCAAGTTTCTTGCAGGGTCGTTGTGTTGTAACATTCCTGGCGTCCATCCAGACTCGATCCCCAACCTTCATCTGCACTCCCTTCCGTCGATGCTTGTCCGCTTGTTCCGCCTGGATATCTCGCGCTGGAGTCATTTCAGCCTTCATCTGTTGGAAGATATCGTTCATTTTCTGGGAAAGGGTGTTTGTGTTTACTTCCCTGATATCGTTTCTATTCTGAATCGGATGTTGACTACAGGTCATTCTTGGATGAAATCCGTAATTGGCAAAGAATGGTGAGCATCCTGTTGTTTCCGAGGCGTGATTGTTCGATGCGAATTCTGCCATTGGTAGCCACTGTGTCCAGTCGTTCTGTTGATAATTGACGAAGGCCCTGAGGTACTGTTCCATAATGGCGTTCATTCGTTCTGTTTGTCCATATGTCTGTGGATGAAATGCGGTTGACAGCCTTCGTTCGATTCCGAGTCTTTCACAAATATGTCTCCAGAACTCTGACGCAAATTGGGGTCCTCTGTCCGATACTATGGTGTCTGGTAAGCCATGTAACTTGAACACCTCTCGTATAAACATCTCGCCCAGCTTCTTGCCGTCTGTATCGTCCCGACATGGTACTAAATGTTTCATTTTTGACAACCTATCAACCACTACCCATATGGTGTTGTACCCCTCGCTCTCCGGTAGTCCCACCACGAAATCCATACTCAGATCCTTCCATGGTTGTTGCGGTATTTCCAGTGGTTTGAGCCATCCGTGGATTTTCTGGTGGGTTGCTTTGCTGCGTTGACATACATGGCTGTTTCGTACGTATCTGTCCACGTCCTTCCTCATACCTGGCCATTGATGACTTCTTTTAAGGAGTTCGAAGGTTTTTGCTCGTCTTGGATGTCCTGCTGCCGGTATATCGTGATGATCCTTTATCAGTTGAAGTTTCTTCAAAGTTTCTTCGCTGATGATTTCCGTGGCGTTGGCACACAGTCCTTCGCTGCTGTCATACGGGCAGTCCTTGCACACCCTTTGAATCCAATTCCACAACTCTTCTGAGCTAACTTCATCTGCTTCTCGACTGACTACTTCCGCAAACGCTACCACCAATCCCTTCTGTATTCTTTGGTCAAGATTTTCCGTCTTCAGCACGATTTGTTGGGTTTTTTCTGCCCCCCCTTCGGAGGAATGTCTCCGGTATTCTGGTGAGTGCATCGGGCTTCTGACCCTGTTTTCCTGGACGGTATATGATCTTGAACTTGAATCTTGATAGGAATTCCGACCATCTTGTTTGCGTTCTGTTGAGCAGCTTTGATGTCATGAAGTATTGAGATTCTTGTGGTCTGTCAGTATTTTGATAGGATGTACTGACCCTTCGCATTCCGGTCTCCATTGTTCCAGCCTTTTAACAATGGCTCCCAGCTCTTGATCATAGATTTCGTAATTTTCTTCCGCTGGTGAATGTTTCTTTGAAAAGAATGCAACTGGATGGAGGATTCCCTGATCGTCGTACTGTGATAATACTCCCGCGGATACATAACTCGATGCGTCGGTTTCCAGGACAATTTCCTTTTCGTAGTCGAAATGTGCCAGGACTGGTGCTGTTGTAAATGCTTCCTTCAATTCGGCAAATGCTCTCTTTTGATCAGGGCCCCAGTGAAATGGTACCAGTTTCTTCGTAAGTTTGGTTAATGGTTGGACCACCCTGCTAAAATTTCTTATAAACCTTTGGTAGAAGTTTGCGAATCCTAAAAACGCTTGAACTTCCTTGAGCTTGCCAGGTGCTTCCCACTCCTTCACCGCTGTTACTTTTTCCGGGTCCATTCTTATCCCATTTACCCCAACTATCAATCCCAGATACTTCACTTCCTGTTTATGAAACTCGCATTTTTCCGCTTTCAGATACAGACCGGCCTCCTTAAGTGTCGTCATTATTGCTCTGACGTGTTCCTTATGTTCCTTTAAATTGTCACTGTAAATAAGGATGTCGTCCAGGAATGCCATACAGAAGATGTCCAGAAAAGGGCGAAGAGTGTCATTGATAAATTCCTGAAAGCTAGCTGGTGCATTGGTGAGTCCAAAGGGCATAACGAGGGATTCGAACAGGCCATAACGAGTCCTAAACGCCATTTTCCATTCGTCTCCTTCTGCTATTCGAATCATGTTGTAGGCGTCTCGGACATCCAGTTTGGTGTACCACTTGGCTTTTGACAATCTCAACAAGGTTTCCTGGATTAACGGTAACGGATATCGATTTTTTATGGTTCCTTCTTTGAGTCCTCGGTAGTCCACGCACAGTCGTAAGCCTCCATTCGGTTTGGGTGCGAACAACACCGGTGCCCCGCATGGTGATGATGACGATCTGATGAATTCCTTTGAAAAGTTCTTTTCAATCCACTCTTTTAGGACCTGAAGTTCTTCTCTTGACAGGCTGTATATTGGTCCAAAGGGTGGAGTGAATCCGTCTTGGAGTGTGATCTTATGATCGTATGGTCTGTGTGGTGGTAGCCTTTCAGCGATTTCTTTATCAATGAGGGGGAGAAACTCATGATATTCCTTGGGAATTAACTGTTCCAGCCGTTTTTCTTGAAGGTCCTTCACTTCTAGGGCCTTGTTGATTTCGTATAAAGTTACCGTGTACACCTTGAGTTTCTCCTTTTTATTCCGTCTCATGAATGGAGCTGCTGCTATGGCACATATGTCACGGTTGTGTCGAGTGAGGATCGAAGAAGGAATAAGGATCGATGAAGGGGAAAGGGAATACGAAGGAAAACAGGTTTCGATGGAAGGAATTAGGTTTTGTTGATTGGAATCAGGTTTTGTTGGAAGGAATGAGGTTTTGTTGGTTGCGTTGTAAATATGGCGTGATGGTTATGACGTAGGCCGCGGGTTGAAAGGGTTGCGTACATAGTTGGGTGGAGTTAGGATGTATTTTGGAACGAGTGAGTAAAGGTGACGACGGTCGCGTTAACTGTATATAAGGATGCTGGATTTGCGGAGGATAGGTTTGTTCTTCACTCGTTCTCTAGTCTACAAAACAATCAATAGCTTCGGCACCAACCTTTGTTCACTTCTGTGATTCCGGATTTCGAGTCTCTTGCTTGTTACGCAGTACCCGCGATCACTGCACCACCGCACAATACCTCAGCCTAAGTTTGGTTTTTATAACCCCTAGAACTCCGAGCCTTGAACCCTTGACAGAAGAACGAGTCTACAATCGATTCTACCGGTTATATTTCAGTATATGTGCCGCTATTTTCATCGAAGTGGCTGCTACTTTTGTCATAGACCTTGCAACTCCCTCTGTTCCGTGTTTAAATCAGTTGGAAACTTCGAAAACAAACTCACAGTACACAGCTTTTGGAGACACTCCTGCGTTGTGTGCCTGTGGAAACATCGACGAGAAGGATCCGCGCTGTTTTAAATGCCAGCATACGACAATAACAAACCACAACAATCCCGAATCAATTTCTTCGACCTAGCTGGTCGAACCCTCAACCTCTTTGAACAAGAACCCCTGAACGGCTTCGATAGCATCGACGCTATCCTCAACGAACCCGAGGAACCTCTGGAAGCGTACTTCTGGGACGAACCACAAGCAGTATCCCCTTGGAACAGGTACTGGACAGAAGCAGCAAGCAACGGAGGAGGACTCCAAATCGACGACGCAGTATTCAAAAACTTTTGGACCAAGTACTACGGTCTTCACGTCGATTGCCAAAACGAAGAACCGTGCTACTGCGAACATAACTGCGGAGGAACACATACAACAATCGGTAGAGCAGCAGAAGCTCAATCAACGATATCAGAATCTACGATCAAGGCAACACAGAAGGACATTGAAAGTCAAATCTCGTGGGCAGATTACAACAAACGAAAGGCGAACAAGGGAAAGGGAGTTGACCGCGAGTTGCATCCGGCTCCTTTACCAATCCCGCTAATCATCGTAACAACACCCAGCAAACACGAGGTGTTCTTCTGGTAGATGGTCAACCCGTTTCTAGAAGCAGAAATCGAAGCGGCAGTTCAACAAATCCAAGGCAACATAGACAATGTCAGAGACTGTTTGTCAGAACCTCGCCTCCTCACGGCCGCCTCTCTACATCATCAGAAAGATGTCCGGAGAATCTTCACGATCGACTCGCGATGTCACATTGACCGGAGCCTTACAGATGGAGCTGGAAATCGTGGCAACAAAAGATATTGGAATCATGAGCGAAGCACAGCTCAGGGAGCACATCGGGGACATCAACAAGGGCTGAAAGCAATAAGCCAACTACCAACGACCAGCAGACTGAACGAATGGCTCAAGGAACAGCAATCTGTGAAGAATGCGGAAGCACGAATATCGGAATTGTTGGCAGAAGGAGAAAAAGTCGTGCAGGAAAAGGACAATCTGAAGCTGGAATTACTGCTTACTCAACAAGCAGCAGCAACAACAGAAACACCGCAAACATGCAGCCATGGAGACCTGGTTGAAGAAATCCGGATCCTAAAACAAGCATTAGAGGAAGCAAATCCAGACCTGGCGGAGTTAAACAAGATCTGGAAGATGCCCAAGCTCAAATGGAAAAGTTTAGGGATCTGGCGGAGGAAAATCGACAACAGGTAATCAGGATCCTGAAGTTAACGGAAGGAAGAAGGGGAGAAACAGGAGAAAAGACGGACAGGGAAGAGCGAGAGGAAAAAGTGAACGATATCACCAGCTTC
>WHVE01000721.1:0-66684 GCA_015178995.1 Trichophaea hybrida
ATAATTCTTTCTTCCTAGCCGATCTGGCTGTCTCAGGATTATCTGCTCGACGGCTATACTAGCTCTTAGGTCACTCAACGTCCAGACCTTCCCACTTTCGAGCCGGCCGTCCAGTCTTCCGGTAGCTCCGTGTAGATGGTATCATCGTCAAATTTGGGGTTCAAGAAGACGATAACGACTCAAGATTATCGATACTCCAGTTGTTTCGAGCGGCGAGACTTATCAGTAGTCGAAAATTCGTCAAATTTCCGACGGGAGTGTACGCCTCATCGTAAAAAATCGATCGGAAAGATCTGCCTGTTCATAGTACGATTCATAATACCTCGAACAACAATATCGTGGCTTTCGGTTCCGCCCAACTTAATCAATCTCTTTAAGAATACCAGTACAGAGAGAGCCTGACGGTTGCTAGACTCGGTTCTGTACAAAGAGGATAGACTTGCGAATTGGGAACAGCGTTGGGAAGAATGTCATGGTTGACTTTCGAAATTTCCCACATCACCGTATCAAAACCGTACCGAAGTTGACTGCCGCCCATTTTACCAGGTACTCCCTCTGGCCCTCGACGCGGCGAAAGTTGGCATCGTATTTGGAGGAGGTCGGCCGCAAGTGAGTTCATGAGTCGCTGTCTGTATATGTATGGGGGTTCGTCGGAAGCCGTATGTGTAAGGCCTTTTTCCACATCTGAATCACGGGCTTTGGTCTCTATCATTACTATGCCTAGTAGTAGTGTGATGGGAGACCGGCGTGTATGAGCCAATTTCCATAGGACCTTTTCGTCAGGTGCGAATTCCCTGGTTATTCAAGAAGACGATCGCCTTTAGTGAAAGCTATACTCCTTCTCCGAGTAGAAACATCGACAGGACTGCTCTCCTACAATTCCACAGTCCGCCGCTGACAAACTGGTGGAAAAACCCAGTACTGTCACCGCTCATAAATGGATCGTCATGGATAACTATAACGTCCAATCGCTCGAGGAGGAGGCATTGAAGAAAGGAAGGAAGGTGTAACACATGTTCCTAAAACTGACCCTATAACACCATACGAAAATGTGACCCGTTTCCAATGTAGGAGCTGGGCGTGCAGCAACTGCGTGGGGGGTTGACCTTAACTCAGAGCAATTGCCATTCGGTCGGCTCGAACTTGTATCCAATGATTCTGGGTGACCGGAACGCCCATAAAGCATTCGTTGCAAGGTGTCATTGACGTTGAAAGATGTCAGGGTGTTGAGCCAATCGCAACGTTCGAATTCTGCATCGTCCTGGTCAAGATTGAGACCAGCCAATATTAGGTTTTCGTCGCAAGATTAAGGCTGACGTTTGTGGTCTTCCCGCACTTTGTCGATGTGCTCTCGAAGTCTTAATTGCATTGCTCGTTGCAGGCATGGTCAGCTCTCGATGCGAAGTGCTAAACAATATTCGTGAACGGTGTGGTATAGCTTCAATAAGGAGAATTATTGATGGGAAATCGACAAAGGCTGTAGCGAGATCTATCGCTTCGTTACTTTTCCGTCTCTTTTAAATTTTCAACAATCCAAATTTCTCCATTCCGTAGCGGCCGGCGGGCGGCAGTCTTGTCTCTGCTGCTCCTGTCGCCGTGGGAGATCTTTCGGTTCCTGGTCCACGGGGCCGATCTCGGTAATCATGGCGTGTGGTTGTAGGAGGGAATCGAGTACGAATTCTCCATCATCAATCATCGGTGTGTAGATTAAAGCCAGCCCAAGCGCTACACTAATCACCACGATCTTCCTCCGATTCTATGTCGCTACTGCCCTTCAAATCATCGTCCTCCGACCCTGGATCGTTATCGCCCTCCGAGTTACCCTCTTGCTCGTCATTCGACTCCGACTCGTTGCCATCCTCTGAGTCTGCCCCTGACGCTTCGTCCTCTGACTCTGAACCGTCATCGGGGTACTAAGTCTAACATTACACACAGTGCTAAACTGTAAAATCCCAGGTAATCTTCTCATCCCCACAACTGGGCCAATATGAGGTTTTCGTCGCAAGAAGGAAAAGCAGTTATAACGAACATAACTCTATCTCCCATGTTGTACATTGTTTGTTGGCATGGAGGGTTGTTGATTAGGGGGCAATTAACCTCGGATCCGATCTAGGATATGATGCGGTCGCTCTGGTTATAAGTGCCCATTGGTCTCCATCTCATGGGTGTCAAAAAGAGTAATCCCATTAGGCATTTCAGTTTCAGCGGTCAATGCAATCGGTACACTCCATCTTGTGATGTTGCCGTAGAGCATCGCCCTAATATCGTAGAACATGTCGATTTGCTCTTCATCGACTACCAGGATTGTGGTGTTCGATACCGGTGCCAGCAAAGGTGTGATGCACACCAATTGCTGTTCTCGAGGATCCGCGCACCTGATGAATTGAGATAAATCATGGCCTTTGTGATGTCGTTTGTTTGCAAACCATCTCCACTCGTTATAGGTGTAGCGACGGAACAAACCGGTGGCGGAGTGAAAGGATCGTATCCAGGACAAGTGCGGGCTTGAAAAGTATCGGTGATTCGAATCTCGAATGAGAACTAATATGACCTTCGGAATAATTCTTCGACTGGTTATGATGCCAAAGTTGGCTTTTACGAGAATGACATGGTTGACTTGAGCTCTGTAGTTACTTTTGCTGGTGATAACTTGATGCCATGGTTGGATTCTGCAGACTGGGAGGTCAGTTAAGTTTGTTTATTCTGTTTCGGCAAACATGGCGATGATGATGGTGGGAGGAGGAGGGTTATGATGGTGATGATAGGAGTCGAAGGGAAGGAGGAGGGGAGGGTGTACTAACCTTTATTTTCCTTCTAAAACCCAATGAAGGTCTCTTCCTCTTCTGAGGTATCCGGTGTCCGTCACCAGTGGTAGTGGATGTCATGATTGACTTGACTTGTTGGTGATGGCGGTGCAAGGGATACCGTAGTTTGCTTCGGGCTGGAGTGAGAATAAGGTCAATTACGTCCGTTTTCTTTCAACAAACATGATTATAACGATGGTGATGGTGATGGTGATGGTGATGAGGATGAGGAGGAAGGAAGGGTGAACAAACAGTTTCAGCCTCTATGACAGCTCGTTATATCCGAACTTTCACCAGGTCTGACCCTCGACGCGGCGAAAGTTGACGAACCGGTGCAGGGAGGAGAGGTCAGATGTTATTGTAGGAGGAGAAAAGGGAGGGAGGGAGGAATGCCGGCGTCATGGTTGACTAAAATACCTGAGCTGAGATTGCTCAGTTGGTGGTAGTAATGGAAAGGATGCCATAGTTGGCTTTTGCTTGCATGCCAAGAGAAGAGGGAGAAGAAAACAGAGCCCTCCCGATCTTAAATACTTCTGTGTGGGGAGGTGGGGAGGATGGGGAGGGGGAAGCCCTACTCTTGTCACGGTAGATCATTCTTCTGCACAAACAGGGCATGGCACCCTCTTCTTTGTTCTGTAGCTAGCAGAGTGGATGGACGGACCATCTGAGACAAGATACAGGGGACAGGGTGGAAGCAATCACCTCAATTCGTTATAACAAACATGAGTATGTACATTAGCCCAGTTTGCTGCACCCTCCCGTGTCGTAGAGATCCGTGCACCATCCATCACAAAGTACTTAAGCAGTATACATGTACACTACATGTATCAAGGACAAACAAACAAAACCTTAGAGAATAGCACAAACATCAATGATAACAAAAGAAAAACCTTGTACCCCAACAATTCTACTCCGCTACAGTATCTGGAGTAGCATTCTTCCTAGGCCTTCCACGTTTCTTTGGCTCAGCATTAAGAACTGCTGGGGAAGCAGCAGCAGTAGGTGTCTTCCTAGGCCTTCCACGTTTCTTTATCGCAACTGGTCCGCCTGGGACAGTGTCAGGAATCGCCGTTGTGGTATTAATAACCGCCTCCGCCTCAGCAGCAGCAGTTATCTTCTTACTCTTCCCACCTTTCTTCCTCACCCCTGTCTCCGCAGCATCAGGAACCGGTATTTTCGATTTCGCTGTACGTTTCCGTTTCGGCGGGTCTGGTTTACTTGGGGTAGTAACTGGCGATGGAGTAGCAGATTTATTGGCAAGAAGCGTTGCGGTCCTCCAGGTAGGAATAGGGCTGTCTGTGGTGGTAGGAGTCCTCTTGGGGGCTGAGGTCTTTGCGCGCTTAGGTTTTGGTTCGGAAGGTTCGGAAGGTCCTTCGGCGGCTGGCGGGTTGCTAGCTTTGCCAGAGCGTTTAGACTTAGACTTAGATTTAGGCTTTGGGGCGGCTGGAGAAGATGATGCCACTCCTTGACCCTTGAGGGTAAGCTTGATTTTTGGAATAGGACCGCTGAAGATTTCAGTATCTAGGTCCATACCAGCGATAGTGTTACTACTACTGTGGATGCTGCTTCCAGACAGAATGTCGGTCATGGAGTCTGGGGCTTTGCGTTTGTTGCGGGGGCTCCTGCGAAGGGTTGGGTGAGGAGTGACTTCTTGAATACTTTCTGCAGTAGTGGTGGCAGCCTCTGTAGTAGGCGGGTTTGGCGGCAGGAGTGCGGTAGGCACTGGCAATTCTGCTGCATTACTTTCATGAAGGGTGGCTGGATGAGGAGTGCCTTCTCTAGGTTCCGCAACTTCTTCAGGGGTGATCGCAGCCTCTCTGGTAGGTGAGGTACTTGGCTTGAGTATAGGAACTTGCGATTCTGCAGTATTGTTCGTCTGGGAGTTGTGAGGTAGAATGACTTTGTCAGTGATGGGTGATATGGGCGTGAGCAAGTCCATCCCGATAGACGCAATAATAGGCTGAGCAACAATCTGAGGACCAGCAGCTTCTTCGACAGTAGGTTTATCAGATACTTGAGCGGTCTCCCTGATGTGTGGGATAATTAGTTGGGTTAGGGAGTGAGGTTTGGCAGGTCCAATGATAGTAGAAGGCCCAACAGTAGTCGACACGGCTGTAGTCGCAATGCTGATTTCCTCGGACTGAGATTGAGTGCTTGCACTGGCAGTGGGAGTGACCACCTTTGCCTTTTTCGTCTTCTTTTTCTTCTTTAGACTCTCCTTCGATTTCTCGATAGATCCAATAGTCGGCGCCTCGTCCTTCACCTCATCCATCGCCGCCTCCGAGAGCGTCTTCTCCTTTGGGTTTTCCTCAACAACCTCTTCCACAGGCACAGCTTCAACCTCCTTGCTAATTGCAGTCCTGGTTTCCCCAGGCTGAGGTTGAGTAGCAGCGGGAGTGATAACCTTTGCCATTTTCGTCGTTTTCTGCTTTGGATTCTCGTTCGGTTTCTCAATAGATCCAATTATCGGCGCGTCACCCATCACCTTCTCCACGTGCGTCTTCTCCTTCAGCTTCTCCTTTGACTTCTCCTTTGACTTCTCCTTTGACTTCTCCTTCTCCTCTGTGAGAACAGCTTCCTCCACAAGGTCACCTTCAACCCCCTTAGCAACCGTAGTACTAGCCTCCCCAAGTTTCGACTGAGTGTTTGCGCCAGCAACAGGTGTGGTAACCTTTGCCTTTTTCGTCTTCTTTATCTTCTCCTTCGGTTTCTCAATACTCTCCTTCTGTTTCTCAACAAACCTAATCCTCGGGGCGTCAAACTCCTCCTCTATCGCCAACTCCGCCAGCGTCTTCTCCCTCTTATCCACCTCCTTCACCACCATCTCCTTCACAACCACCATCTCCATCTCCTTCCTCCTATCGAAGCGGGGTCCAGTCCATTGACGTTCCTAAATATCAACTTCCATCTTCCCGCTCCTCGTCGCCTTCTTCACCACCTCCAGATTCCCCATTTCCACTAGCATTTGTTTCTGCTTCGCAATCCTTTCCTGGAGTGCTTTAATATCCGCCTGCTGCTCTTCGAGGGACTTATCGACATCTGGGAGTACGGCGACAAGATTCCGAGCCTTTGCGATTTTGAGACGGATCTGGTTGGATTCGTGGGCGACGTCTTTGGGGTCGATTTCGTCAGAGTAGACGCGTTGGAGGAGGTTGTGGAGGTCGGGGAGGAAGTCAAAGGCGTTGGGAGGGATGAGGGATTCGTCGGGGGGGTTGGAGGTGGTCATTGTTGCGAGTGGTGATGATAGCAAACTTTAAAATACAGTGGTGGGGTGTGGAGTGAGTGGAAAGGGGAGGCGCGGTAACACGGAAATACCCTAACCCTACAACTTAGATGACCACTCCCGGGTTAACAAAGACAGCTTTAGCTCTGGCGCGGCAATCTCTATCGGCAGGGAAGTGACAATATAATACGCACGATATCCCGCACTGTATATTTTCACGATGAGGTTCAACCGAGGGCCGCAGCCTGCGTTCCGACAATTTACCGTCTGCACATGTATAGTAAGCGTGTGTGTAGATTGTGTTTGCACGGACGCAGGTTGTTTCGTTTCTCCGTAAGACGGCGATAAACGTGCTCATCTTCGCCGGCGATGAGCGGTTCAGCAAAAGAGCGAACCATTACGTAGCCGATGTGTGATAACCCCTCCATCCCACCATACCCCACCAAGCCACCACCACCACCACCACTTTTTCTTCCATCTCCCGCCTTCCCATTACTTTTGCTACAAGAGAGATAGATAGATAGACACCTGGGCCGCTTTATACAGGATTCCTGTTTTTCTTCGGTTTCTCTCATTGTTTCCCTTCCAACATCAATAGACTTCCTTCTACACCTCACAATCTCCAAAATGGTCGCTCAAAAAGCCGCTCTCAGTCTGTCCCACCCAATCCTCCCCCACCTCATTTCTAACATCACCTAAAAGTTGTCATCGACGGCTGGGGAATCGCCTCAAGCCCCAACCAACCCGGCGATGCCGTTTCCGCCGCGGACACTCCGGTCATGGACAGTTTCCGAGCTGCCGCCGGATACACTGAACTCGAGGCATCTTCCCTCGCCGTCGGACTCCCCGAGGGTTTAATGGGCAACAGCGAGGTTGGGCATCTCAACATTGGGGCTGGACGTGTAGTCTGGCAAGACGTAGTCCGTATCGACCAGACGGCGAAGGAAGGAAAATTTCTTTCCACTCCGAACCTTAAAGCATCGTTGCAACATGCCAAAGATACCAATGGAAGACTTCACCTGCTTGGGTTGGTATCGGATGGGGGGGTTCATTCCAAGAATGAGCATTTGTATGAGCTTTTAAGAAGTGCGAAGACGTTGGAGATTCCGAATGTTTATATCCACTTCTTTGGGGATGGGAGGGATACGGACCCGAAGAGCTCGGCGAGGTATATGCAGGAGTTGTTGGATAAGATTAAGGAGCTGGGAATGGAGGGAGTTGCAAAGATTGCAACTGTTGTTGGGAGGTATGCGATTCCCCCGGCTGTGCAGGGGATATAGCTAAACACTGAGTAGATACTATGCGATGGACCGAGACAAGAGATGGGAGCGTGTTCAGGTAGCACTTAAAGGGCTTGTCAACGGCGAGGGAGAAGCCACCGTCAACCCGGTTGGCAAAATCCACGAAAAATACGAGCAAGGAGAAACCGATGAATTCTTCAAACCGATCATCGTCAACGGCTCTGAATCCCGTCTCCAAGGTCCCCTCCTTCTCCCCCTCTTCCCTCTTCCCCACTAACACTTCATAGACAACGACACCCTCTTCTTCTTCAACTACCGTGCCGACCGCGTCCGCGAAATCACCCTTCTCCTTGGCGTGGACTCCTCCTACCTCCCAGACCCCTCCTTCACCCTCCCAAAAAACCTCCACATCACAACAATGACGCAATACAAAACCGAATACCCCTTCCACATCGCCTTTCCACCCCAACGTATGGACGACGTCCTCGCCGAATGGCTCGCAAAGCAAGGCCTAAAACAATGCCACATCGCCGAAACCGAAAAATACGCTCACGTAACCTTCTTCTTCAACGGGGGTGTCGAAAAACAATTCGAGAACGAAATTAGAGACATGATTGCCTCCCCCCGCGTAGCCACATACGACCTGGAACCACCCATGAGTGCACTCAAGGTCGCGAAAAAAATGGCGGAACGCCTGTGTGAAGGCGAGTACGAATTCGTTATGAATAACTTCGCACCTCCCGTACGCTTCCCCTCCCCCCATTTCCCCCACCAACTAACACGGAAGTAGGACATGGTGGGCCACACCGGCGTGTACTCCGCCGCGGTGCAGGCCGTAACCGCCACGGACGAAGCAATCGGGGTCGTCTACGAAGCCTGCAAGAAACACGGCTATGTATTATTTGTAACCTCTGACCATGGTAATGCAGAAGAAATGTTGAACGAGGAGGGGACACCTAAGACTAGTCATACGTTGAACAAGGTTCCGTTTGTGATGGCAAATGCACCTGAGGGGTGGGGGTTGGTGAAGGATGGGGGGGTGCTGGGAGATGTGGCGCCGACAGTTTTGGAGGTTATGGGTTTGCCGCAGCCGCAGGATATGACTGGGCGGAGTTTGTTGGTTAAGGCTTAGGGGGGGAAGGGAGGGAGAGAAAATAAGTGAGGGGGAGGCGGGAGATGGAGTAGAGGAATGAATACAGGTAAACGTTGAATGTCACGAAATACTGCCTTGTTTCCAAATCCACTGTGGGACAAGGCATAATGGACAGGATAGATTCGAAATTCTGAAAATTGATGTTCCGAGTGAGATGACATGCAAAAAGTGATCAAATCCAGATTCACCAAAAGTACGTAACAATGCAAGAATACCCCTCCTCACAAGCATGGGAAATGTATGGAGAAAGTTATGTAAAGAGTAACTAGTATCATGATCCTATGTCTACGTTTACCATACGAATCTCCATCATCAATAAAACAAAAGCGCCAGGAAAGCAAGATGCCACCCCTCCCCCCTCCTCCTTATCCCCTACCCCACCAACTCCCCCTCCTCCTCCTCCCCCTCACTCTCCGAAATCACCTCCGCAATCGCTTCCTCCCTAACCACCCCGCTACTATCATTCATTGGCTCACAATCCGCCACCGTCACAACCGCCCTCCCTTGCACCTCCTTAACCCCTCTCCTCCACGCCTGCCACTCATTCTCATCCCTAATCAAAAACGCAAACATCATACTCGGATCCACATCGCGCACATGTAACCGTCTCAACCGCATCGTGTGGCATGTCCCCACTTCTTCTGCCGTATATTCCTCCGGCGAGGTCCTCCTGCGGAGGGCAGGGCGAACGACGTGTGGGTCAAGGTAGAAGAGGTAGTCGCCTTGTACGCCGATGAAGTAGTGGGAACTTGACGGGCGGCCGCTAGCAGGGGTTAGTGCAGGGGAAAGAAACAAGGGGAGAGGGGGAGGTACCCGGCGATGCCGATGGATTGTGGCATTTGTACGGTTGCTTTTAGGGCTTCGTAGTAGAGGGGGTTTGTAGAGTCTAAGCCGAGACGGGTGACGACGAGGAGGAGGGTGGGGTTGAATACGCCGTCGGGGGAGAGTGCGGTTTTGTGGAAGGTGTCCTCGTAGACGTTGCCGTCGAAGGTCATGTAGACGCGGAGGTTGGCGGGGGGGTAGGATTCTGTGAGTGCTCTTGGGTGGGGGGTGAGTATGGGAGGAAGCTGGGGAGGGGGGGTATACTTTATGCACTGCGCGGTTGGAGTGGGTCCGAACCATTGGCCTGAGCGGATATCGCGGAGCTCGCCCTGGTGCACGAATTTGTGGATTGAGAATGGGGCGGCGGGGTCGTCGGCGAATAGGGAGAGGAGGTGCTTCTCTTCGTCGATGCGCTGGCCTTTCCGCCATGCTGTGGGTGAAAAATACTATGAGCTTTTTATCTAGAGACGGGAAGTTGGGGGGAGGGCAATCGGACCTCTCCCGAAGTTTAGCACAAACAGAGCGTTCGCGAGTACACATTGTCCAGAACGTATCATACATCCCCAGCCCTGGTCGCTGGTGAAGCCCTGAGAGTGAACAGGTAGCTGGCTACGAACGGCGGTCATGATAGACATTCCCGCAGTACCCTGGTAGCTACGAGGTATTGGCGAGAACTCGTTGCGATACGTCATCCACACGCGGGATTCGAAGTCTTCGAGGAATTCTCGGGGCCATGTCGACTGTGCTTCTGAGAGCTCGTCATCGGGGGTATGGGTTGCGTCGGGGGAACTTTGGGGTTTGGGGGGTGGTGGCAACGCAACGGATGGGTAT
Source organism: Trichophaea hybrida (assembly GCA_015178995.1). Classification (NCBI taxonomy): domain Eukaryota; kingdom Fungi; phylum Ascomycota; class Pezizomycetes; order Pezizales; family Pyronemataceae; genus Trichophaea; species Trichophaea hybrida. Next base: position 10,075 of record WHVE01000721.1, read on the forward strand.
TCTTGACCCAGAAGCCAGATGGAGTTCATAAAGTCGGTGTTTTTGGGTTCGGGATCCCACAAATAGCCTATGACGCGTTGGAAACCGTTGTTGAAGGAGGAAAAGTTCATATTATTCATGACCGAAACGAGAAAAGGGTGGTAAGGCGACCAACGGACCGTGATGCGAGCTTGCTAGCTTTGCTAAGCTTCACGAAGCCGCGCGAGCTGGTCGTGATGATGGCACGGGTGCGCTTCACGATTTTCTATTTGCGAGAATGATGTAGTTCTCGTAGCGGCGCCTTCTGACGTAGGAGGTTGGTGAAACCCGTGAACAGAGAAAGAAGAAAGAGAGGTGGAAGGTGGTGGTGGTATGTAGTGGGGGAGGGGCAAGCTACGGGTTCGCTCTAGCTTCAGCTGTCCTTAACTGCGGTTAAACAGTTAGGCCACAGCGGTAAGGATGGCTGACTCTCGGCATCAAGTTGAATAGCTGAAGGAGAAGACTTGCAGAGATCGCTTGTCTTCTCTTTCGGGTGCTGCTACCTGCGACGCTGATTCGGTGAGATGCGACCCAAGCGTGCCTGTGCCGCTAACCACCGCATTGCCACATCTCTAGCCATATCTCCAGCCACCGATTCACCGCCACACCCCCACCACACTCCCACTGCTTCTTCCAGCCACCGCCATCCCGCCCCACGTTTACCTTGCTACGTTACACCAAATGCCGCCCTAAGATCCTTCTGCAACTCACAACACAACATCCAACCGTCATCAAGACTCATCATCACCTGCCACAAAACAAACACCTGAGACAAAACCAACGACACGACCCGAGAGCATTTTACTTGCACACAGTTATGGCACGTTACAAGGGCAGAGGGCGAGGAGGAGGTCCACCGCGGGGTCCCAGAGGAGGGGGATACAATCGAGGGGGTCGTGGCGGGAGTAGCTATGGAGAGTTCGAGTATGGCTTTGTGCCACTTGCTGAGAATATCCGGGGTTCATTCTTCCGAGGAAGGGGACGTGGATGGAGCGATGGTGTGGTCTACCTACCCTTTGATCGATCTGAGTACGCGACTGATCGGTTTGTTTTGCTCGTGCTCTAGTGATGCACAAGGGGTTTTCAATGCAACAGGAAGCTAGAAATACCGAGCGGCATCATATCGGTTGGGGAGGCGAGCCGCTTAGGAATATGGGAATCAGCTTTGTTGCCGCTGGAACTCTCAGTTCCGAGGAATTGCTAAAGCCAACTATTGCGGACCCGAAAGATAAAGACTCCTCGGCCGAGGAAAACGCCGAGTTCACGGCAGACGTGACCGAATCGAGTCCTTCGTCAATGGATAAAAGCCCCGAATCAAATGGAGAAGAAACCACAGCGCAAATTGATGTGGGGAAGCTTAATCTAGGACCCGTCGAGGAAAAGGCGCCACGCCAGGAGGTGTCAGGATTCGTTCTGGACCTGATCGGAGACGCCACCGTGGACCTGAAGATAAAGAACCCCACAGTCCGAGCGCCTTCGCCCAGTCCTTCTGTATCCTCAACCGCCAGTGAGAAGATTGTTTTTGTCCCCAAGTCCAGACGGGGCGGCATCTCGCAGTCAAAGTCTACTACGCAGCAATTGTCGCCACAACCAAAACCTACCAAAACCCCTTCAGTATCCACCCGTATCGAGCCGACGCCTAAAGTTGTTGTGAAAACGACTGAATCAACAACAATCACTACCACCTCTATATCTCTGTCCCAGACAGAAGGTAAACCCTCAAGGCCAACGGAGCCTGAAGACTTTATCAAGCTCAATGGTCAATCGCAATGGAATGGAAAGCGCGCCACTCCGGGCAATAAACGTCGCAAGCCCAAAGGCGAGAAACAAGGCCGCGGCCGTAAGACTGCTGACCAAGAGGCCATCAAAGATTATATGGAAAACATCGCAGCACAGATGCGTGCCGAAGCGGCTGAAGACGCCGGTGGCGAAACTTCTATGGATGGTGCGGGTCTACTTCGTGATATTGGTGGTGACGACTTGGGCGATGACTCATCGACCGATGAAGATGATGCAGCGTCTGACTCTGATGCAGTGAGAATGTACAAGAGTGGTGGTTGGGACTCAGATCGAATCAGAGACTTCGAAGACTTTAGTACCGACGACGAGAAACCAAGAGGCTCGATCGCCACTTTACTGGGAAAGCGGATACGGCCAAGCGGTTTGCAATACCTAATCAAATGGGATGGATACGAAACCGATGACGCCACATGGACACTTGCAAAGACGTTAGATTCATCATCAGAAGCAAAGGTGAAAAAATATGAAGAGAAGCTAGCAAAAATAGCAGCACAGATGGGAGAATCCAGTAGCTCTGGAAGCTCCGAAAGCTCCGGGGGTGAAGAGGATGACGACGACGACGATGATGATGATGATGACGAAGATGAAGACCGTAAGCTTGCAAAGTTATTGCAAAGGGAAGAAGAACTAATGATGATGGGTGTGGAAAACGACTTTGACGAGGTTATGGATCTCCAAGACGATTTCTTCCCCATGGGCATTGGTAAGAAGAGCAAAAAGAAGCGGAAATCCCGCCAAAATATTCCTGATATCATTGCCGATTCCTATACCGGCCGCTTCCCGTCTGCAACCGAGACGGCAGCAGCTTACGACGGCTTCGATGTGATGGACTGGGAACGTCCTAGCATTGCTACAGGTCGGAAGCGAAAGGGCAAGGGACGAATCGCGCAGCTTAACCTCTCCGACTCTGAGCTAGAGGCGCAAATTACCAACACCTGGGAGCGTGATCGGCAATCAAAGAAGCTGAGAAAGATCCGCCGCGAGGAACTTAGAGCACAGGGAATGCTGGGAGCCAAGGCTAACAAGACCGGGAAGGCGAATATGTCGGATAAGTACAAGGAGGGCATGACAATGACTCAGATCTCTGATGAGATCCGCACTTTCATGCTGAAACAAGATACCACGTATTTTCGCCTTCCCTTCCATCATAATCAATTACTAACCACCCCCCTTACAGTCTCTCACTCCCCCGATGACTAAAAAATATCGCAAAACCATCCATGAACTCGCCCAAAAACTCAACCTGAAATCGAAATCGATTGGTAATGGTAAAAGCCGCTTCACAACCATCATCAAAACCAGCGGCTCCGGCATATATGAGCACGATGAGGAAGGCGTAGACTCGGTCCTGCGCGGTGGAAGGTTTGCAAAGCGAATGGATGTGGACAAAGGTGGTCGGGGGCGGAATGGTGGTGAGGGAGGTGGAAAAGGGGGAAGGAATAAAGACGGGATGGTGGTTGGAGCTGAAGCACCGGAGTTGAGCGCTACTAATAAGGGCCGTCTCATGCTTGAGAAGATGGGCTATAAAACGGGTATGAGTCTTGGTGTAGAGGGAAATGAGGGCATTTCGGAACCGCTCATCGCGATTATTAAGATGTCGAAGGCGGGACTGGGCTAAAAGTTAAAGGTGCTACATTTGTATAATTGCTATCTTTTGCAATTGTGGGAAGAGAAGGGAGAGTTGTAAACGGTGGGTCGGGTTGGGTTAGTACAATGGATGGCGTTCGTTGGGATATTTGAGTACGCCCATCACAAGATATCACTACTAAAAAGTCTTCCCAAACTCCACCACCGCCGTCAAGATTATGGGATCAACACAACATAATACTGCTCATTCTTTTGGTATGTATACCCAATTTTCTCTGAATTCGAACGAAAAGCAGCTTTTGATCCGGATTTCAACCTGGTGACTCGCCAGCGGGAAATGTGTTCATCTCCAAGTTCTGCGGCCCCGACGATCCTTGTCCGTCTCCCCAGATATCTTTCGATAATAGCTGAAGTGGAAGAATAGATCTTGTACGGTACCGATGTTGTTGCTCTTCATGAGTTGAACTGCGTGTATCAAAGGGAACTCTTTCTCTAAAATCATAAGTAGGAAAACCGCCATCTCAGCTTTCGAGTGTAAAGAATTGAAAAACACGAGTTACCAAAGGGAAGAGGACTCGAAAGGTACTCAGACACGTCAAGTATATCGCGAAAATTGGGTGGAGTTGGAAATACACGCGTTATTTGGAAATGCAACCCAAAGTTATCTATCTTTAGGCAGAAGTTTTAGATCTTTTGGCAGTTTGGCTCTTTCTACTACAGCGAAGATTGATGGATTTAGTGGTTTGGGCCCGCAGCGAAGTTTGATGGATTTGGTCCTTCGGACGAAGCGTGATGACGTCCCTTGGCTCTAGAGAGGAATCATGATGTTGATTGATATATAAATGGAACCATATTCCCGCTAGCACCATCGGACGAAACCTTATTCTTGCTGGTACTATTAGCATCATGATGTTGAACGGATTATGAACCAAAGCTTAGTACCCCACCGCAATCTCCGTCGCCACCATCGCCATCCCTGGATCTCACGATGTCTAACGGCCATGGTGTTGAGGTTTACAATCGATGGTGGTGATTAAGTCTCGGGGAAGACAGATCTCCAAGTCAGATTCGCCAGCGGAATCTGCAGCTCGGTTCCCACCGACTTGAGATGTATGGGGGTGTGAGTGCGAGCGCAGCCTGTATACATTGGCGGTGATGATAGGCCGTCCAAGTCCGCTGGATCTTCATACTGGTGGTCATGGTAATGGGTGATGGTGAGAGGTGATGGTGATGGTACCTGTGATAGTCAGCAACATCACTGCACTCTAAGTTGGGTCAACCGCCGATTACCATAGCAGAAGCCACAGCAGGCAGGCTACAGAAAGCCATTTTCAGCTAAAGGCGATGGAAGAGATCAAAGACCAAGTTCGCGGCGACCTACAGGATCATCGACCTCGACGCTCATTAATTTCTCGTATCGAAATGCACGAAGAGCCTTTATCGACTCGTTTCTCGGACCCACGGAGAACGAGGGGGAAGTCAATCTCAAAGACTATCAAGCGATCTTCGAGGCCCTTTAAAAGTCACATAACCACGGCGAAACGAGTACTACTGTATCTGAAACGAACCAATTTACCACCACCCCAGCACCCAGAGATCTTACTAGTTAAACAAACTCGGAATACATCATCTACCCCATAACCTCCGCGGAGGTATATTGCACCTACCAGACTTCGAAGACTATAGGCGGAAACCATCACCACAGATAGAATCCAAGTTGCGGCATCACTGAATACCTAGACAGAATATACACGGAAGTCCTCACTCACACACGGAGCTCATGAAGACATAGAGGAAAGATAGCGCAAGGCGAGAAGAAATATTCTGAAGGAAGAACACAAGAATGTATGAAGGTGTTGCTGGCATTTGGATACTGATGGTACGGTATGGGTGTCTTGGAAACGCATTATGGCAAGGACGGATTTCACTTTCATGATAATTGTACAGGATGGGTCAGGCTACGGATGGCACTTATTCCATACCTACCACCGTCATTAAGAGGAGGGTTTTAATAAGGTACCGGGAATTCACTTTCTACTTATTTTACTATTTCAAGTTTCATTGATCATATAGGTTTGTACGGCTGCAAAGTCACGCGGCCCGGGATACCACCTGGAAAGGTAGCACGAGTTCTCTCGTGGATTTTCTTATGGTCTTCTTACGGAGTGCAGAAAGAGGGGAAAGCGTTGCAAATACTTATGTAGATAGCCTACCCTGTGATGGCTGTGGGCACTCTATGCCATAGGTAGATACAAGGCTGTGGAAAAAGTCCTCTACTGTATAATCAATCAATCAAACATCTATCTTCATACCAAAAGTAACAATTGGAACGAATGTTGAAATAATGAGGGGAGAACCGTGTATAGATTAAGATACTGAATGTAAAGAGAGAAAGAAGGAGAAAGACTCAAGATATATACAGGAGAGTAGTGTGCCTTATGACCTACCGGATGCTCTACAGTCAGCTCCATCATCGGTCAGATCTATTTATGCAACAGCGAACTTCATGTGTAACTAAGTGAGCATCTGTGAAGCAGGTGGCAAACTTCAAGTTCGCGATACTGTAGCCAGCAATATGGTTAGAACAGGGCCCTGAATGTGACGCTTTTGAAACTACTTTTGGCCAGTGTAATACTATTATTTGGTTGGTAAAAGGTTCTGTGATGAGGCTAAATATGGTCTAATGAACATATTTGTTCCGACCCTGTTAGCAGGTAGTTAACTTGGTCAAGTGGGCCGTTTTCCTACAGACTGCCTAGGATAGTAGATAGTAGAAGTTCCTGCAGAATCTCTATCCTTGCGGTAATTGCCTTGGAAAGATGTTCGTACGGATCGCCAAATCAATTCAAGTAAACTTCAGGCCTGTGCCTGAACTTCTTATGCAAACGGACACCCATCCCTCAGTCAGTATCATAGGAACCATTAGATAGCCTATCTAGGTACTTACTTTTAAGCGGTTCTGTATTTAAATAACTACTCCAAAGGACGAATCATTCCTATCATTGCTCTAGTTTGTTTCGACGCTTTTTAATCCGCACACGGAAGTAGTCTGTCATTGCTCTACGATCACACTCTCACTACTACACTATGAACAAATAACCTTGTTTTACTACAACTTAAGTACTTACTAGTCTCACCACCACACCAGCAACTGTAGTACGAACGAGTCACCATAATTTAGCCCTAACCTTTATTCTTTCTTGCCTGCTAGACTGCTGACTCTAACTGCCTTTCGGGATACGTAACAAATAAATAGGTACCGATGCGAAATAAATACCTTTCCCTCAGAAGGAAGGTTTTCAGTACTTGGCACCACAAAATGGCCACTCGTTTGGTGAGGAGTAGTGTTAGCCGCGAGACGAGGCGAGACGAGACATGAGAAGGTCCCAGGAATCTCATCTCTCTGACAAGCAGGTCCCGTGGACTCGGGACTTAGGGCAAGTCTTGCATAGGAGCCCGGGAGCCCGGGACTTTCTTGGCAACAGGCAGATAAACCTAACAGCAGATTTATAACTGCTCAGGATCGCTCCGAATCTATCTTCTTGTCTCCATCTAGTGGATAAAATATGCTTAATGTAGTCTTGGAGGTTCGCTGCAGAAATTCCAGAGTTCAGAAAGGGGAAGGCGGGGAAGGGTGAGGATGGGGGGAAGGCGAAGGAGGGCAGGAAGACGGGTGAGGGCGGGAAGGAAGAGGGGAAGAGGGTCAAGGAGAGAAGGGGGCGTAGGGAAGGATCACGTTGGAGTATCTCGTCGGGGAATGTGAACGTACGTTACACGCTGGTACATAGTGTTGTCTACGACAAGATATCTCAGGATACTTATGTTTGAGATGTCATGAGTGACATCTTATGGTCTTGAACACATGTAGTAACTCCAACTTACCAAACAAACCTATCGAGTCTAGTGACCAGCTTTATCCCCTACACGCTCGGGTTCGGGGAAATTGGTTGCATTATTCAGTAGCAATAGGACCATCGCCGATTGGCCAACTCAAACTTCACATGGTGATCTGTGGCAAACAAGGGCTTATTTTATTGGTCAATTACTAGAATAGAGTAATGCAACCAATTCGCCAAGGCCCAAGCATGTAGAGGATAGCTTCGTTCACTCGATTGATATCTTACAATTCTACTGAAAGATCGAGAACTGTTGGCACAAGTTGACTAACGTCACTGCTCTGGGTTTAGTCTGGAGGCTCTCGATGTCATTCGGAGGTGTGGCTGGAGCCTTCTCGGGTATCGAGCCGAGAGCACCAGCCATCCACCCGGACTTGAGCATGACATCTGGCACCGGATGTTCGGCTCCGGATATGACTTAACTCCAGGCCGGCTCCGGGTATGGTGCGTTCCGGGCATGGTGCCCATTCTCTTATATAGAGCTTTCTCTTTCTCTCTCTTTGTACTTTAGACAATTCAGCACATTCGTTCTTTCCCTCTGATTTGCTCCCAACAGGTTATGAGCCCGGCGCTTCTTTAAGTCGAATCGACATCTATTAGTTTTATAGAGTGTGAATCACTTCGGAACCAGCACCCTTAACCTACGAAAGCCTTGAGTATCGACCTCGAGCACCACCTGTGGGTTGACTCCGTGTCCCCTGCCTCCTTGGGTTGACTCTGTGTCCCCATCTGCCTGTGGGTTGACTCTGTGTCCCCATCCGCCTGTGGGTTGACTTTGTGTTCCCATCTGCCATTGGGTCGACTCCATGTCCCCTATCGCCTCTAGATTGACTCCGTGTCCCCTGCCTCCTTGGGTTGACTCCGTGTCCCCTGCCTCCTTGGGTTGACTCCGTGTCCCCTGCCTCCTTGGGTTGACTCCGTGTCCCCATCCGCCTGCGGGTTGACTCCATGTCTCCAGCCGCCACTGGGTCAACTCCGTCTCCCCATCCGCCTGTCACGGTTGTGTCGAGTGAGGATCGAGGGAGGAATATGGATCGATGATTGGTATACAGGAATATGAAGGAAATAAGGTTTTGTTGGTGAGAATCAGGTTTCGTTCGTTGGAATCAGGTTTTGTTGGTTGCGTTGAAAATATGGCATGATGGTTATGGCGTAGGCCGCGGACTGAAAGGGGTGCGTACATAGTTGGGTGGAGTTAGGATGTATTTTGGAACAAGTGAGCAAAGGTGACGACGGTCGCGTTAACTGTATATAAGGATGCTGGATTCGTGGAGGATAGGTTTGTTCTTCACTCGTTCCCTTGTCTACAAAACAATCAATAGCTTCGGCACCAACCTCTGTTCACTTCTGTGATTCCGGATTTCGAGTCTCTAGTTTGTTACGCAGTACCCGCGATCACTGTATCCTTCCGTTTGGGTTTTATAACTCCTAGAACTCCGAGCCTTGAAACCTTGACAGAAGAACAAGTCTACAATCGATTCTACCGGTTATAATTCAGTATATGTGCTGCTACTTTCATCAAAGCGGTTGTTACTTTTGCCACAGACCTTGCAACCCCCTTTGTTCCGTGTTTATGTCAGTTGGAAACTTCGAAAACAAGCTCACAGTACACAGCTTTTGGAGACACTCCTGCGTTGTGTGCCTGTGGAAACAATGACCAGAAGGGTCCACACTGTTTTAAATGCCAGCATACGACAGCAACAAACCTCAACAATCCCGAATCGATTTCCTCGACCTAGCTGGTCGAATCATCAACCTCTTCGAACAAGAACCCTGAACGCCTTTGATAGCATCGATGCTATCTTCAACGAACCCGAGGAACCTTTGGAAGCATACTTCCGGGACGAACCACAAGCGGTATTTCATTGGAACAGCTACTGGACCGAAGCATCAAGCAACGGAGGAGGCCTCCAAATCGACGACGCAGTATTTAAAAACTTCTGGACCAAGTATTACGGTCTTCACGTCGATTGCCAGAACGAGGAACCGTGCTACTGCGAACATAACTGCGGAGGGACGCATACAACAATCGGCAGAGCAGCAGAAGCTCAATCAACAAAATCTGAATCCACGATCAAAGCAATACAGAAGGACATAGAAAGCCAAATCTTGTGGGCGGATTACAACGAATGAAAAGCAAACAAGGGAAAGGGAGTTGACCGCGAGTTATATCCGGCCCCTTTACCAACCCCACTGATCATTGTAACAACACCCAGCAAATACGAGGTGTTCTTCTGGTAGATGGTCAACCTGTTTCTAGAAGCAGAAATCGAAGCGGCAGTTCAACAAATCTAAGACAACATAGATAAAGTCAGAAACTGTTTGTCAGAGCCTCGCCTCCTCACAGCCGCCTCTCTACATCATCAGAAAGATGTGCGGAGAATCCTCGAGACCAACTCGCGACGTCACGTTGACTGGAGCTTTACAAATAGAACTGGAAAACGTGGCAGCAAAAAATACAGAAATCATGAACGAAATACAGCTCAGGAGTCACATCACGGACATCAACAAAGGGCTAACAGCACTGAGCCAACTACCGACAACTAGTGTTGGCAACGAACCGCCCGGGGTTCGTACAATTGACGAACCGATTCGGTTCGAGCGAAGCGAATCCTTGCCAAGACTTTTTCACTCGAACCCCACTATTTCGACCCACAACTAGAAACAAAAATAAGTATGCGAGTTCTTGTCCGATCGGCTTGATTTTTAGTTTATCTTGTAGCTAACTTCAAGCGCTACAAGATAAACCAAAATTCAAGTCAATCGGACAAGAACTCGCTTAGTTATTTATGATCGCAATTTCTTGGATTCGGTTCGAAGTTTGAGTCGAACCTCGAAACTTCGAGGTTTGACGGATCGAATCCTCTTCGAACCCAGCAGGGATTCGGTTCGACTCGAACCGATCCGCTTCGTTGCCAACACTACCGACAACCAGAAGATTGAACGAATTGCACAAGGAACAGCAATCTGTGAAGAATGCGGAAGCACGAATATCGGAGTTGTTGGCAGAAGGAGACAAAGTCGTCCAAGAGAGGGATAACTTGAAGCAGGAGTTACTGCTTACCCAACAAGCAGCAGCCGCCGAAACGACACCACAGGCATGCAGTCATGGGGATCTGGAAGAAGAAGTCCGGATTCTAAAACCAGCATTGGATGAATCAAATCCAGACCTGGCGGAACTGAGGAAAGATCTGGAAGACACTCAGGCTCAAATGGAGATATTCAGGGACCTGGCAGAAGAAAATCGGCAGCAGGTAACCAGGATCCTGAAGTTGACGGAAGGAAGAAGGGAAGAAACAGGAGAAAGGACAAACAGGGAGGAGCGTGAGGAAAAGGTAAATGACATAACCAGCTTCTCAGGAGAAGATAGGAAGGAACTTCGAGGGTGGAAGGTGCAGTTGGCGTTAAAGATAGCCGGAAAACCGAAGGCATTCAACAACGAACAGAAGAAACTGAGGTATGCGGTTGGATGTCTAAAAGGAGTGGCTCTGGCACAGTTTATGCCACACTGTGACGAAATATCAGGAGAAGTCAAGCTCAACACCTTGAAAGACCTAGTTGACCTGGTGGATGTAGCATTCGGAGATCAGGACAGAGCAGCAACGGCAACAAGGGAACTCGAGAAACTCAGAAAACAAGACCGCGAATTCTCTCAATACTACGCGGAATTTCAAACATACGTAGTAGACACCAAGTGGAACGAAGATGCACAACTGGACGCATTACAAAAGGGATTATCCAACGAGCTCAAAGACTCCATACAACATATCGAGGAGCCAGAAAGCATGATCGAATTCGTCAAGATGGAGTCAAAAAGACACTCGCGACTAAGAAGGAGAGCGGCGGAAAAGATATCTGGGAAATGGGAGGGTTATAAGAGGTCCGATTCAACGACCAACACCACATCCGCCCCAGACACTGCACCAGCAGGATCAGTTTCAGGTCATCACCGTCCCGCTCCAATGGACCTTTCGGCAGTGAAAGGAAAGAAGATCACACCTGAGGAAAGGAAGAGACGAAGGGAAGGAGGATTATGTATGTACTGTGGGGATAGCAGACATTTCGCAGCATCGTGCCCAAGGCAGCTGAAGGCAGCATCAGGACAAACGGAAGTGTCACCGTTTAAGAAGGCAGCCAACGAAGGGGATGCAGATTCAACAACAGGAAAAGGAAAGGAAGTGGAATCGGGAAAAGTTCAGTCCAGTGCAATAAGGATGGCAATTGCGCTGGAAACGAATCTCCTTTGTCAGTCAATGCTAGTTTTGGTATTTCGCAGTTTTCTATATCAAGCGCAGAAATAAAAGAGTCTTCTATGGAAAGCAAACATCTCGTTGTGAAATGCTGGCTGAAAATAGAGGACAAAATCATTGATACCCACGGTTTGATAGATTGCGGAGCTACTGGAATAGCATTTATTGACAAAGATTTCGTCCGCCATCATCAATTACAAGAACAAGAATTAAAAGAATCAAGAGAATTAGAAGTTATAGATGGAAGACCCATCGAATCAGGAACCATCACCACTATGGCTAAACTGAGCTTAGGCATACGCAGACATCAGGAACAGTTACCAGCATTTGTTACGAAACTTGGACACTATCCAAGCGTACTTGGATTACCATGGCTACAACTTCACGATGTTACAGTCAAATTCCAAATGAAAAGAATAGGATTCGAAAGCAATTACTGCCAGAAGCACTGTCAACATCATTCGAGCGTATGGGTATGGGGAAATCATATGGAAACAATGGAATCCGATGGACCAAAACTGGACATATGTGCCATAGCAGCAGCTCCATTTATGAGACGGAATAAGAAGGAGAAACTTAAGGTGTACGCGGTAACCTTATATGAAATCAACAAGGCCCTAGAAGTGAAGGACCTTCAAGAAATACCGCTGAAACAATTAATTCCCAAGGAATATCATGAGTTTCTCCCCCTCTTTGACAAAGTAATCGCTGAAAGACTATCACCACACAGACCATACGATCATAAGATTACACTCTAAGACGCATTCAACCCACCTTTCGGACCAATATACAGCTTGTCAAGAGAAGAACTTCAGGTCCTAAAAAAGTGGATTGAAAAGGATTTGTCAAAGGGATGCATCAGATCGTCATCATCACCATGCGGAGGACCGGTGTTGTTCGCACCTAAACCGAATAGAGGCTTACGACTATGCGTGGACTACCGAGGACTCAACGAAGGAACGATAAAAAATCGATATCCACTACCATTCATCCAGGAAACCCTGCTGAGATTATCAAAAGCCAAATGGTACACCAAATTGGATGTCCGAGATGCCTACATATGATTCAAATAGCAGAAGGAAACGAATGGAAAACGGCGTTTAGAACCCGTTATGGTCTGTTTGAATCCCTCGTTATGCCCTTCGCACTCACCAATGCACCAGGTAGCTTGCAGGAATTCATCAACGATACTCTTCGCCCATTTCTGGACATTATTTGCACGGCATTCCTAGATGACATCTTTATCTGCAGTGACGATTTAAAGGAACATGAGGAACACGTCAGAGCAATAATGACGACGCTTAAGGAAGCCGGTCTGTATTTGAAAGCAGAAAAATGCGAATTCCATCAACAGGAAGTGAAGTATCTGGGATTGATAGTTGGGGTAAATGGAATTAGAATGGACCCGGAAAAGGTAACAGCGGTTAAGGAGTGGGAAGCACCCGGCAAGCTCAAGGAAGTTCAAGCATTTTTACGATTCGCAAACTTCTACCGAAGGTTTATAAGAAACTATACCCGGGTGGTACAACCATTAACCAAACTTACGAAAACGCTGGTACCCTTTCACTGGGGCCATGATCAAAAGAGAGCATTCGCCGAATTGAAGGAAGCATTTACAACGCCACAAGTCCTAGCACACTTTGACTACGAAAGGAAATCGTCCTGGAAACCTATGCATCGAGTTATGTATCCGCAGGAGAATTATCACAATACGACGATCAGTGAATCCTTCATCCAGTGGCATTCTTTTCAAAGAAACATACACCAGCGGAAGAAAATTACGAAATCGATGATCAAGAGCTAGGAGCCATCGTTAACAGCCTGGAACAATGGAGACCGGAATTTGAAGGGTCAGTACATCCTATTAAAATACTGACAGACCACAAGAATCTCGAATACTTCATGACATCAAAGCTACTCAACAGAAGGCAAACAAGATGGTCGGAATTCCTGTCAAGATTCAAGTTCAAGATTATATACCATCCAGGAAAACAGGGTCAGAAGCCCGATGCACTCACCAGAATGCCAGGAGACATTGCTCCGAAGGGGGGGGCAGAAAAAACCCAACAAATCGTGCTGAAAACGGAAAATCTTGATCAAAGAATACAGAATGAATTGGTGGTAGCGTTTGCGGAAGTAGTCAGTCGAGAAGCAGACAAAGTCAGCTCAGAAGAGTTGTGGAATTGGATTCAAAGGGTGTGCAAGGACTGCCCGTATGACAGCAGCAAAGGACTGTGTGCCAACGCCACGGAAATCGTCAGCGAAAAAATTTAAAGCAACTTCAAATGATAAAGAATCATCACGATACACCAGCAGCAGGACATCCAGGACGAGCAAAAACTTTCGAACTCCTCAAAAGAAATCATCAATGGCCAGGTATGAGGAAGGACGTGGATAGGTACGTACGAAACTGCCACATATGTCAACGCAGCAAAGCAACTCACCAGAAAACCCACGGATGGCTGAAACCACTGGAAGTACCACAACAACCATGGAAGAATCTAAGTATGGATTTCGTGGTGGGATTGCCAGAAAGCGAAGGGTATAATGCCATATGGGTAGTAGTGGATAGACTGTCGAAAATGAAGCATTTAGTATCATGTCGAGAAGATACAGATGGAAGGAAACTGGGCGAAATGTTTATACAAGAAGTGTTCAAGTTACATGGGTTACCAGACACCATAGTATCGGACAGAGGACCTCAATTCGCTTCGGAGTTCTGGAGACGTATCTGCAAAAAATTAGGAATCGAACGAAAGCTGTCAACCGCATTTCATCCACAAACTGATGGTCAAACGGAACGAAGGAACGCCATTATGGAACAGTACCTCAGAGCCTTCGTCAATTATCAACTGAACGACTGGACACAGTGGCTATCAATGGCAGAATTCGCATCGAACAATTACGCCTCGGAAACAACAGGATGCTTACAGTTCTTTGGCAATTACGGATTTCATCCAAGAATGACCTTTAGCCAACATCAGATTCAGAATGGAAACGATATCAGGGAAGTAAACGCAAACACCCTCTCCCAGAAAATGAACAATATCTTCCAACAGATGAAGGCTGAGATGACTCGAGTACAAGATATCCAAGCGGAACAAGCGGACAAGCATCGACGAGAGGGAGTGCAGATGAAGGTTGGGGACCGAGTCAGGATGGACGCCAGGAACATTACAACACAACGACCCAGCAAGAAACTTGACTGGAAACGCCTGGGACCTTACAAGATTATGGAGGCCATCAGTTCATGGGCCTATCAGTTACATTACCCAAGGATCTCCACATTCATCCAGTACATCCAATCTCCCGCTTGACTAAAGTATCGGAAGATCTCTTGCCAGGGCAAATCGAATCTGTACCACCTGCAGTTATTGTGGATGGAGAAGAAGAATACGAAGTGGAACGCATCGATGATTCGAGGCTGTTTCGACGACAACTGCAGTACCTAGTCCAGTGGAAGGGCTATGATGAACAAAGCTGGAAACCGGCAATCAATGTGGACGGACTTCAGGCAATCGATACATTCCACAAAGAACAACCTGGCAAACCCGGATCAATAGCCTCGTAGGAACTCGGCCTGTGGAAGGGGGAGCTACTGTCACGGTTGTGTCGAGTGAGGATCGAGGGAGGAATATGGATCGATGATTGGTATACAGGAATACGAAGGGAATCAGGTTTTGTTGGTTAGAATCAGGTTTTGTTCGTTGGAATCAGGTTTTGTTGGTTAGAATCAGGTTTTGTTGGTTGCGTTGAAAATATGGCGTGATGGTTATGGCATAGGCCGCGGACTGAAAGAGATGTGTACATAGTTGGGTGCAGTTAGATGTATTTTGGAACAAGTGAGCAAAGGTGACGACGGTCGCGTTAACTGTATATAAGGATGCTGGATTCGCGGAGGATAGGTTTGTTCTTCACTCGTCCTCTAGTCTACAAAACAATCAATAGCTTCGGCACCAACCTCTGTTCACTTCTGTGATTCCGGATTTCGAGTCTCTAGTTTGTTATGCAGTACCTGTGATCACTGTATCTTTCCGTTTGGTTTTTATAACCCCTAGAACTCCGAGCCTTGAAACCTTGACACCGCCACTGGGTCAACTCCGTGTCCCCATCCGCCACTGGGTCGACTCCGTGTCCCCATCCGCCTCTGGGTTGACTCCTTGTCCCCATCCGCCTCTGGGTTGACTCCGTGTCCCCATCCGCCTCTGGGTTGACTCTGTGTCCCTATATGCCACTGGGTTGTCTCTGTGTCCCCGCTTCTGTTCTGTGGGTTGACTCTGTGTCCCTATCAACATATCGCCATTGGGTTGACTCTGTGCCCCCATCTGCCGCCTTTGGGTTGACTCTGTGTCCCCTACTACCTTGGGTTGACTCTGTGTCCCCTGCCGCTGTTGGGTTGACTCTGTGTCCCCTGCCGCCTCGAATCGACTTGGTGTCGATAGCTTGGGTTGACTCCGTGTCCCCAACCCCTAGTGTCGACTCTGTGGCGACTACCAGTTCGTGAATTGACTCTGTGTCAGTAACCCCTCGTATCGACTCCATGTTAATAACAACTATCCGCCATGACTATGACGACAACAGCCACCATATTCAATGAGCGCAATCCCCGTCAACAGACTCGAGAATGGCTTGGGAAGGCCTTGGACTCAGGAATGACCTTGGAAGGTCTAGGATATGGGTATGGATGGAATTTGAACTTTGGAATGACTTGGATATGGTTATGGATATGAATGGAACTTGATTTCGGGCATGGACTTGAAGGATTTCTTTGAAGCTTTGTTTATATTGAATCTTTGTATGCATTTGCTTTCTTGGTACGCCTGTCGAGCCTCTAGGGCTAAAAGGGGAGTGTTGGCGCAAGTTGACTAATGTCACTGCTCTAGGTATAGTCCAGAGGCTCTCGACATCATTCGGAGGTGTGACCGGAGCCTTCTCGGGCATCAAGCCAGAGCACCGGCTATCGACCCAGACTTGAGCACAATATCCGGCACCGGATGTTCGTGTTAGGGGGATACTGCAGCTAGATGTGATTTAGTGGTTTATCGATATCGTTGTGTTGTCTCTTGGTAAATGCGTATTTTAATAATGATGACAAAACCAAAGATATGGAATTCTAGCGTGACGCGTTTACGTCGTTGTAAGGTATGTATAAATACGGGCATCTATTGCAGTATGGCCCTGTGTTTAAAAGTCGTAACTGTCTTGGAGGTAATCCTCTGATGACTCATCAAAGGTGACTTGGGAAGGAAGTTCACCGGTATGGAAGTAGTGGTAGTATTCTTCCCAAAGGTTGTGACGCACAAGGTATCGTGCGAGGTGTTCGTATTTGGCTCGAGTGTTTGCTTGGGCGTGCAAGATGCGAGCGTAGAGAATCTTCTGATCGTCTGAAATAGACATAAAAGTTTTTGGTGAATATTCTTAAGGTATTTAACTTAATAATATTTCAGGTGGTTTTTCCGCTGTTATGTTCTGACTGTGGTTTGTTCGACTGTTGCTTGAATCGTTGTGTTTAAACTCGTGGGTTTAAGGTGGTCTTTTATAGGTGAGTATTTCCGCGTCAAACTATCCTGCTAAGGGGTGACGGTACTTCTCTGTAATCTATGATGTGTGTGTATAGTACTATCTCATAAACACTCAGTCCACCGTAGTGGGTGTTCACATAACATCCGATCATTGCTTCAGAGCCGATCTCGGTAGTTAGCTGTGGAGAGTTCCGTTTGACAACGTGTGGTTGCGTAAGCCCCCACCAGGAGTTCCCAAAGGTTATCCTGCATGTTATGACGTTGCTGACATACATATCGGACCATTACTTCGTATTAGTTATCTTTCTTCGTATTGAGTGGAATAGTGATCAATGATTTCATGAGCTGCCAACCCATACATTGCCACGTACCTAGTGTCATCGGGTCTTATCCGTGTTCTCCGTAGGGGGTGCCCTCTATCAGTTATCGTGTTGTAAACACGGCAGAGCTGGGGTTCGACAGTCTAGATCCAAGCACTTATCTTTTAGGTAGAGTTAACTACCGGGGCGCAGTTAGCTTATCTCCTTTGCTTATTCTAGCTCTAGAGATAGCAAAGTCCCGCATACTAAGATAATATCACTTGTCCAACCAAATCCATGAAGCTAAGCACGGGTATGGTTTGTCCCAGTATTAGCATGATAACGAAGATAACACTGGTCTGATCCGTAACGCACAGCTGATCCGAAGACCCCTGCTTGGCAGTTACATTGCTTCGGCAGCATGGTTGGTGTGTCCCATGCCTTGGCCAGTACTATGGGTTGTTACCCCCAAGATTACTGTCTGATCGAGTGTGCGTACTGTCTCCACACTGGGTAGCTATTCCCTATGCTGAGACGTAGTATTGTAGCATAGACTATTATGGGGATTTCACCCGGCTATGTTGAGCCGTCTGCTAACTCATCAGTAGACATCCTCAGGGGTGTGATCTTAACCGTTGATTCATCTTTGAATAACGGCAAGCCTGGGAGACTATGCCTGATGTACTTCATACGCATGCTAAGGGAAAACCCCTAACAGTTCGGCTCCAGATATGACTCAACTCCGGGCCAGCTCCGGGTATGGCGCGTTCCGGGCATGGCGCCCATTCTCTTATATAGAGCTTTCTCTTTCTCTCTCTTTGTACTTTAGACAATTCAGCACATTCGTTCTTTCCCTCTGATTTGCTCTCAACAAGAACGACAGCGATACAGCAAGAAAATCAGACTATAAGCTAACGTATCAACCCTTCACTGACCAGCATCACTTTGGGCACCCGAAAATCGAGGGAAGGAATCCTTAAAATCACATTGCCACTGATTCCCAGAAAGAACGCCATAAACTAATATCTAGATATAGCAAAACATCCAACCAAAAGTAGAATCCCTAGCCCAGAGGTCTATAAAATCTAAACAACCCAAAGTTTTCACACACTTGTTCACAGCTTCTACACCCCATTCTTCACCCCATTCTCCCTCACCTTCCCGCATCCCTTTCCAAATTCTAATAAATATGGATCATGCAAGAAGCGTCTATACGTCGGACGTTTCAAGCTCTCAACTCCAACGCGGATATCCATACGGATGTCATCGATAAGCGCCTCCTTGCTCACATAATCAAACTCTGGTCTTATCCACCCAAGAATACATAGACGCATCTCAACATCATAGAAGTCTTCGGAAAAGTCGTGGATAATATGTACCTCGACGCTGCGGACTTCGTTTTTATAGAACGGGTTCCAGCCGATCGACATGACCATCGGGAATACGTTGCCTGCCTTTAACTCTCCCTCTATAGTCGTAGTGGGTGTTGAGAGATCGAGCGATACGAACCCGAAGTATACCCCCGAATCTACGTTATCGCAGCCGCCAACGGAGAGCCCCGAGATCGGAATGTTTGCAGTCGGGATTTGGAGCTCTTTCGAGCCTCGCCCGAAGCCTTTGATGACAGGGCCAGAAAGACGGAGGGGGAATGGAGGTTCTGGGCCGGTTTCAGGACCGGCAATGAGAGGCCGTTCAGAAGCTGGGGCGCGCATGGTGGTAGGTGTGATGTGGTTGGTGGCGGGGTGGGGGATGGCGGGGTGGGGGATGGCGGGTAGATATTAGTAGTCTGTTTCGACGCTTTATAATCCGCACGCAGAAGAAGGAGCGGATTAGAAAGCGGCTGACAGACTAATATATCAGCAGCCTCGTTGAGATCGAATTAGGAGCCACATAAGAGTTTGTCAGGGTTTGCCCTCGCCTACAAAAAGCATTTTAATGAACTTTGTGAAACCGCGCACGACACGAAACTTCCCACGACGACGACCACCCCGCCGCCTTGCTCTCTCCCGATACCCCGCAATCCGTACGAAACGAATTACGAAGAAGCCGAAATGACAACCCTGCCGATGCCTGCCGATTCCCGGCCCGAGCATATCGATAACATATTGTCCGGGCTGGACCGGTACAATCCCGAGACGGTTTCAACGTTCCAGGACTATGTCCAGTATCAGTGCGAGCACCGGACATACGATGCGCTGGCGAACTTGGCACTACTGAAGCTGTGAGTAAGCCTCTGCTTTCTTTACGTGCAGTTGGTGCGTTGAAAGCTGCTTGCTTGGTTTCCGTGCGATTGAGAAGAGCGGAAGGGTTTTACTTTTTTTTTTACTTTGGTGGTGATCAAATGATGAACATCTATGTCAACGTTTCCTATTAGCTGAATGAGGGAGTAACGCCCCTTGATTCATGAAGCTATATTTTTTCGACACCTGATTTAAAACAAATAATCACCATTCATACCGCATTCCTTTCTACCCCCCTCTTATCCACGAACACGCTAACTCTCCTGTGACTTCGCCCAACAAACAGCTACCAATTCAACCCCCACCTAACCAAAGAAGAAACCATCACCAACATCCTCGTGAAAGCGCTTCTCGTCTTCCCGAGCCCTGACTTCAGCCTCTGCCTACACCTTCTCCCGCCTAACATCCTCGACCACGCCACCGCAACCGATGCTCTCTCTGACGCCGTCCGCAAACTCGCGCTTCTCAACGAATTGATCGAGTCTGGCGGTTACCGCGAGTTCTGGGAGGCCTTCGAGCACGATGATATGTACGCAGATCTTGTGGTTGATTGTGCAGGCTTTGAGGAGTCGATGCGTGATGCTATCGCCGTGCAGACGAACATGATCGCGCGCGAGGCAAATAAGGAGATGGTGCAAGGGTGGCTCAATGCTTCGAGCGAGGATTTGCCCGCCGCCGTCGCTAGATACGGTTGGTCGGTTGAGGGCGATCTCGTCAAGGTTCCGATCAACAAGGAGAATGAGGCAAAGACGACGGTGTTTAGGGAAAGTGTTTCATTTGGCCGTAAGTTCTCGCCTAGTGTATTCTTGGGTGTGTGGGTGCTGATAGAAAGGCTGTATACAGAATTCCAGAATGTCATCCGGAGAGGCTACGAGCAGGCTGTTTAATTCGTGGGGGGTTTCGGCGCGGGGAAATGCATTCATTGTATATAGATTGCTAGCAGTCCATCTGTTCGTGGGTGGGTGGGATAAAAAGGCCGGGGATCATACGGACGGGGGCTCTACAAGACGATTCGGGATCGCATCGTTGGGATACAAAAAAGCTTCTTTGGAGTTGGGGAGTCATACTGGGACCGGGAGACAGAATATATATCTTCTCGAACAAGTTCATTTTCGGTCTTAGGACTGCCGAAGTTTCATATGGCTCTTAGTGTATCCTTTCAACACGACCACCCAAAACTAATACCCAAGTAGATATATTACCCAAATCAATCTTTTCAACTAAAAAAACCCAAGTCCGACAAAAATACCCAATAATCTTCCTCTTTCCCAGCTTACAAGCAAGGAGAGAAAAGTCTGGGCACGAGAGCACCCAATAACGTATTATCCCAAGTGTAACAAATTAAAAGTCCACCCACTCCCCCGCTAAAACCACTTCCCCGTAATCCCCCCCAGCAGTGCCTTCCGCTTCTGTTGGCTCACATACTTACTAACATCCTCCGCAAAGCTAGCTGAGCTCTCTTCGAGCCGATCCATCGTATCTGTCGTAAAACTCAGCTTTTCAGTCCTCTCCCTCATATTCCTTGCCATATTCGCAAACACCCCTTCTCCACTCGCACCACCGCTGTCTGAAGCTTGCCCCCCGCGTCTCGATGCATCGCGCTCAGCATTTGCCGCTGTCCGTGCTGCTTGTTGCTGCTTCTTGCTCATGGGGCGGTCCGGCCCACCGATCAGTAGGTCCAGGTCTGCAATACTGACGTGTTGTGTTCCAGAGAGCCATTGGAGATTTGAGATGGTCGGGCGTGGCAGGGGAGGCGCGGACAGGTTATATAGTGTGTCTGAGGGTGTATCTTTGGGACCAACGCCCTTACCCCATTGATACAGCAGACCGATTTCATGTTCGCCCGTCCATCCTAGGATATGTCCGCTCTCGAGCACGCGGGCGGCACCCATTCTCTCTTTCTCGAAGATTTGGCGGAGGGAGAGTTGTGCCCCGATTGATTTTAGCCCCGGGAGGGAGTAGCTCACCAATATCCCCGGTTCCATAACCATGGTGAGGCAGATACCGTAGTCCTCGAGTTCCGTAACAGTCGCGGCGTGGCAGACAAATTCGTCGCTCCAGCTTTTATGTGCGCCGCGGGCTTGGGGCGGTTTGAAGATTCGTGCTTCGTATTTGGAGACAGCAACGATGACGCCGGGTGTTTTAATACCTTCTCTCAAATTTGCGAGGGCTTGGGGTGTGGCCCATGATCGCCGGCTGGAATCGGAGTTGATGGGGGTGATGGAGAGGATGGGAGAGTCATCGAGGTTGTTAGAGCCGACATAGATGCATGTGAAGGCGCCGCCTTGTTGCGGCAGGAGCTTGAAGCTTAAGATTCTGCCTAGAGAAGTGCCGACGAAGAGAGCGATTGATGAATATTCTGTTGTGTATTAGAAGCAGGAAGGGGAGTATCCGGTGGAAGACTCACCATCACCCTCGAGCGTTAATACGCCAAACTCGAGGCAGGTGGCTTTTTCTGTCGCAGTGGGGTGACTTGGTTTTCTAAAGCTGGCGCGTTTAATCTCTTTGGTTAGAGAGGATATGCTTTCATGGTATATAACTGCTGGTCCCTGGTTGTTTCGTCAGCTCCTAGTCTTTGGAGACTTGAGGAGGGTGAATACCCTCATATCCAACACACAGAGATGTCCAGTCTGATATGCCACCGCACAGAATCCCACATCGCTCATCTTCAATGCGATGACAGACCCGCACTTCTGATCAAGCACACAAATGGGCAGCAGCCCCTCCTTAACTTCTGGATCAGCTCTCATCTTCGCATCTCTAATTCCATCATTTAGACCTTTTGCTGTGACAGACTCCGCCCGTTTCAACAATTCCTCGTCCTCAGAGGTACGTCCAAAAAAGACATTCTTAGTCCAACGGAACACTACCACCTCTCCTGTTTCCATTCCAACTGCAGTTTCTGCCGAGACACCAGCCAGGGAGACACACTCAATCTTCAAATCAATGCCTCTTTGCAGCACGCGGGCCACGTCTAGTTCCAAAATTATGTCGTTCTCAACCTCATCTCCATGCCCCAGATCCCAAATCCGCACGGTCCCGTTTGAATGGGAGCTCTGAACAATGGTGCGGCTTTCATAACGTCTCAGAGGTTTGACGTGTTCTATTCCTCCCATTATTATTTCTCGGGTCTGTAGTGGTCTGATCATGCCGAGCCATCTCTGTCTGTTGACTGCTGAAACATCCACTCGACTAGTAAATGGATGTGCAAGCACGAGCGATGGATGAAGCAGCGTCGCAGGTGAAAGGGGCTGTCCGTCCGGAAAACTCAGAGTCACCAACTCTCCGGACGCCAACAATGCTACGACAGCAATTGGATCGTGTGCGCAACCATAATGTGGGCTTAACTTTGGAATAAGACAGAAGTCAACAACATCATGCTCTGTAGATATAGGTAGAATCCGCTGTCTCCGAGGGCTTGCAAAGTGGTCGGTCACAACCTGAGTAGATGAGGTTAGCATGTTTGGCGTTGGACCTAGATCAATAAGGGTCATCCCCTTTGTCGACACCGTCATGGGGTTTCCCCCCGCGATAAGTAGCGACGTATCGTCCGGATTGCTCGTAGAGCACCACGCAATCTTGAAAATCGGTTGTCTAATCGAAATACTCTCAACATTGCTTAATGTCGCCCCAGGGAGGTTTCCAGGTAGATGTACGTTTGAATCCTCGAGAGTCCTAGCTTGTACAATCGACCCATCCTTTGGATTCCATATAACCATAACCGAGTCTTCGTGCGTCGTGCAAACGAAAGTCCCGGTGGGATGCCAAATTGCCGAGAGAATATGCGGCTTCCTCAGGGTCCTGATCATTGCCAGCTCCGTGTCGGCGCCTGGCGCTCCTGGAGGGATCTGGAACTCCAAATAGTGCAGTACCACATTCTGCTTGAACGAATACACAACCGCGCCCTCGGAGTACCCAATCAGCAGCGTTCCCACATCCTTTGGATGCAGTGCCAAAGATACCACCGGCAACAACCTCGCTTTCGGCGAGCGTTCCCTCCAGAAATTCGGTGTTCGAAATGGAGACAAAGTTTCTCGATCCATATCGTACGCAATAACCTCTCCCGTCTGCAGCCCCAAAAACACCCAATCCAGACAAGGATCAGTCCTCAAAGTCGTTACCACGCCCGGCGGAGAGTATCCCATCCCTGGCGCTCCAGGCGTTTCCATATCAAAGACCGTAACATCATTCTTCGAGTCAAGAACTACAATCTTTGAGTCGAAAAGCTGTAGGATCTTGATAGAAGCATTGCGCGGAAGTTTAAAGATTACGTGGACTCGCTTCTGACCAAAAACGTGGACTTCGCCAGATGCGTTCGAGTTCTGGTGTGTTCCCACCGCCAGAAGAGATTGCACGGGATCGTATGCGATTGTAGAAACCGTCGAGGTTAGACCAAACTTCACAATCTAGGAATCTCGGAGTACTGTCAGCATTATACTCAGGTTTAGTGAGGGGAGAAGGTGGGGGGAGACAGACTTCGTCGAGAGCAAAAACATCAGGAGCGTCTGCCAGAGTGCCTGTGAAGTCGCGCTGGACTCCAGCCTGTTTAGATCGAAGGAAATCCATGGGTTTGATGTTGTGTGTCGGCGAGAAACATCTGCCGTCGGTTTACTGCGTGATGTGGATGGGAGGTTGCCTGGCGGAGATGACGTATCCGTAGGCCAGGGTTTATTACTAGTGCTGCTACTTTGTTTCTGTAAGGCTGACGGGCGTCATGTGATAACAAGGAATGGTCCATAAACACGTTGAAATGAACCATTTCCTGGCAATTGAGAACGAAAACTGGGAATGTCTCAATGATTGTTTTCACTGTAAAGAAGGATATGTAAGACCACCGTCGATAGGCAGCTATGAGCAAAGGCAGAGCAGTCCCGAAAACAAATACAAGCAACATAACATGATCAAAAACAGAAAACCCATTGGTGCCATTGCTCTCCCCTTTGAACAAAAAGTGCGCCCTATTTTCCGTACAGTATTGGTATTGCTTCGTTCCACGTAAAACTTGTCGCTATCGTATAACATGTCTCAAAGGAAACAACCGAGAATACACAGGAATTCTAAACTCCAAGAATATTCGCCAAAATTATAACCTTCTATCTGCCCAAGAGTAACTTAGGCAGTGGTAAGCTTGGAAGCGGCAGCGGCCGCATCAGTGGGAGCAGCATCCACGGGAGCATCGCCCATCTCAGCATCACCCATCTCGGCATCCTCCTCTGCTTCGGCCTCATCCTCCTCGTCGGATTCACCGCTACTCTCTGCTTCGAGATCCTCGGATTCAGCACCCTCGTCGATCTTCTCGGCAGCTTCGGAAGGACCAGCGGTTTCCTCAGCACCTCCCATCTCGACGTCCTCGCCTTCGTCGGCAACCTCAGCCTCGGCCTCGGCCTCAGCCGCCTCAAGAGCAGCCTGAATAGCAGCCTCTTCGGCGCCGTACTGATCAGCGTCATCCTCTGCTTCGTCAGCCTCAGGCTGGTCCGGAGGGAACTCCGCTGGTGCCGAATCCTCAGAGTCCCTATAAACTCGATCTCAGCATCGATATATCAAGATCACATTGGTAGTAATTCTAGAAACATACCATTTAATAGCAAATCTTGTAACTCTGGGCTTCTCGGTCAACATGTTGCGGACAATTCTGTCGAGGATAGGTTGCTTGGGTGGCTCGTTCTGTAGCTCAGGCGTGTCGTATTCGTTGCTCACGTAGTATCCGACACGCACAAACTCGCGACCATCGTAGGCACATGTAAGCAGAATGACGGTAACACCCAGGATTTCGGCAGAAGGAAGTTTAGAAACATTCGGGGGGTCGGCCTCGAAGAGAAACTTGTTGACTCCGACAGGGATAGGGCCGACAAGCAAGTTGTCAAGTTCCTGATCGTATTCAGAGCTGCAGAGATTGGTGTGTGAGTTTGAGGGAACGTCTCTACAAAGTGTTGTTTTGCACTTACGAGTTTGCGGATCCGACGTAGGTGAGTTTCCATTCGAGATCTGTAAAAACAAGCGGTCAGCGAGCTGAGTGCCTGATTTGAATCATAATAGATGGATTACCCTTGGTCAAGGGCTCGAGGCACTCGAAAGTGATCTCCAGCTGATATTTGTCGGTAAACTTAGCTGGGTTGTTGACAACACTGACACCGAGCAATGAAACAACGGACATGTTGATGGATTTTCGATTGAATTGATGGGAGAAATTGGAGAAGGAGATAGAGGTGAAGAAAAGAGAGATGGGGGGATGGATGGACGGGTTGGTAGATGAAAGCGAGATGGGATGAAAGAAGATGAACGGATGGCGGCAGAAGGGGTGAGAGAGAGGTGGATGGAAGCAGTTTGAATGTTTTGGCGACGCGATTTTGAGGGGACCACGTTGCTAGGCGGCTCACGCACCAGGCACGCAAAACCAACCAGATCCTCGATCTCAGATTCTCTGCTGTGCTCTATCGCACATAGTGCTAATCTACCCATCACTCACAGTCATCCTAATTCATCTTTCGGAATATGTACACAGCCTGACATTCTCAATAGCAAATGACTAGTCCCTTGCAGCACTGCTAAATAAATAAGCAGTCCCGCAATAAAGCTTTTACCTGCCAAGCCGCTAGTATCAATGTGGCGGAATTCATCGTCGTTGGAAACTATACCAAATACAAACTTATACTGATCAGACAACTTACACCGGGAAGACCTCACCCACCCTTCTCAGCTCCAAACTTAAGTTCCTGCAAACCCAAACGCGCTGTTCCAATTTTTTGAGGTCGGTCTGCAATCGGCCACGGAATGACCATTATGCCGAACAATAGTCTGGTCTGTGCAGCTGCCGACTTGCCCATACCCCATGCTCACGCCCTAGCTAAGTATTGAATGTTATCAGCACAAGAAACAACATATCCCTCGTATCTATTTCCATAATCCACGTTCATACACCACTAACTCATCTACAATAAAGTTCAATACTTGGCTTGGATCCCGGTGAAAGCAATCGCATTGTTAAGGATTCACTCTCTATCCCCCACAATGGTGAACAGTGCTGCATTCGTGCACAAAAGTCTAAACTGAAGCTACTGACGTCAATAAATCCTTCCTATTGGTAGGTCCAACTCCAAACGTTGATTATTAATGCAGATAGACTCTTATTGAATATAGCACTGTTCACCACTGCAGGGGATAGCTCCTGCGAAAATGTGGTATTTATCAATAGGCGCAACGGCCGTTAGGTAATGGGCTTCGACGATTCAATGCAATTTAGGTGCTCAGCGGGCTTCCGGCTTGCTCATGCTCAAGCCCGCTTGTTCATATTGCTAAGTGACTTCAGAGGTTCTATCGTCGTGGTGGCGGCTCCATACCAGCAACTACAGCAGCTCAAGATTGACACACGGAAGTGGTTGGGGAAGTGGTTGGATATGTTATGGAAATGATAGCTCACAGAAGGTGCGCTCAATGAATTTCCACCTGACCCCACCCGTTCTCAAGATGCCACCTTTGAAGACCGACAAGCCCACCTCACAGGTGTCGCAATCCCCACAGGTGTCGCAATCCCACAGGGTGTCATGAGCGTAGCAGAAAGGGAACGACATGTAAGTGTGTACAAAGTGCCTCCTACCCAAAGTAAGGAGGGGACGTCCTAGCTCAGATATCCTCTGCAGTGGTGAAAAGTTTCTGAATATGATTATGGCGGCAACAGAGCAAGCCATTGGCCCAATGACTTGTCACCACCGATCACTCGCTAATGAACAATCCCCTAATGTTACATATGTTCCGTACCATTGGCAACCATTTCGGTTCGCGAACTGCGGTCGCCAGTTCACAACATATACAGACCATTTCACAAACTGGTGAGTGTTCGTGAACTGTCTCCAATCACCGACCACATATAATCACAGCTACTAGTACTATCTGCAAGGCCAGCATAATCATCATTTACCAATTTCTCAAGTACATCTCATTCAATTCCACGCCTCCTACATAGAGGTTCACTACAGCTTCTCATTGGACAACATACAATTGCAACATTTCAGCATAAAATATATCTGCGGTTGGTATATTGTCCGGATGAAATCCAAGAAGTTTGAGAACGGTGGTGTAGACATTTGAATAGAAGTGGAAAGTGAGAAGATAAAGGACATTTGACTGTCAGTGATATTACGAGTTAGAATGCCTGCTCTGAGGAAATCTTGCTATATTTATACTCAGTGTTGTCAACCGTCCCGTCCGACGGCCGTCCCCGGCCGTCCGTCCGCAATATCTGCAGGACGGACGGGACGGCGCCAAGGCCGTCCGTCCCGTCCTTGCCCGCTGAGGACGGCATGTCGGCCGATGACGGCCGGGGACGGCAAAAATGCCGTCATCGGCCGTCATCCACCGTCACCGGCCGACATCGGGCGCTTACTATTAATACATATACTGTAACTGTAGAGCGCGCGATACATGATATAAATGGATTTATCTATATTTCTACACTCTCAATCAGGAGTAAGCATTCAGGTTCAGTTTGAGCGCGCGATTAGAGATATAAATAAGGATCTTGCTTCACAGTCAAGATAGTGGAGAAATGTACTTATTGTAACTGAATATCTATTATGTATGCTGACTCGCAAATGTCGGCCGATGACGGCCGGGGACGGCCGGGGACGGAAATTTACCGTCAACGGCCGTCCCATCCGTCCGTCCCCGTCCGGCCTCAAAAAAGACGGCGCCGTTCCGTCCTGGCTCAGGACGGACGGCAAGCCGCCGTCCCGTCCCGTCCTCAATGATGTCGGACGGACGGGACGGTTGACAACACTGTTTATACTTTTGGAACATGATATTTTTCACCGCTCTGTCTTCATTTTCTTCTTCTAGCTTCCAATTCTACTGCTGATATATCTGTGAGATGAGTGTTGACTCAGTATTTTGCCCGGGCCATCAGGTAGCTAGAATATTCTGAAGTAAGATCACCGATACACTGAGCCATCAAGAAGACTCATATATACTTACCCACTCACCACATTCCATTTGCCACTGGTTGCATAAATAGATCTGACCGATGATGGAGCTGACTGTAGGGCATCCAGTAGGACATAAGGTACATTACTCTTTTGTATATATCTCAAGTCTTTCTCCTTTCTCTCTTTACACTTAGTACCTTAATTTATACATACGGTTCTCCCCTCACATTTCAACACCACTTTATTATCTCTGCCGAACCTCTAGGGTGCTGAGAACGGGGTTTATTTTTGTCTACTTGCAAGCATCTAAACATGGTCTGGGGTCAGGAAGAACTTCAAAGGTTGAAAATGGACTTCCGAGATGCAAACCGTCCCCAGGTCACGGCCCGGCATGCTCCAGATTGCAAGCTGTCATGGGTTGCCCATCGTACGGAACACATATGTACAAGGGTCTGATACAGCTGGCTGCAACTGGGGCTGATGCCTCCTGTATATCTCACGAGTCTCTTTCACTTCTCTCTATATCTCAGTCTATACACACAGTTCTCCTTATACAGTAACACCTAAGTCTGGTGGGACCCATGGGGACTATCCATCACACTATCCATCCAAGATTTTTTGCCATGGTGAAGTGCATACAAATTTCCATGACTGCATTTAAAATGTATGAGAATGTTTCATACATCAAAAAGATCTGTACAAGACATAGCTATTGGAAGCCATTCTGGCAGGTAAGTGCTGTGTGTACATTGTATTGGCAAAGACAGCCTCAATCTCGCCTCTTTTCCGGTTGATTTTGCGATAGACTGATCAACATGCAACCATTGCACATCTTAAGAGAGTATCTATTCATTATCATTCTCACTATCCGGAGTTCAAGTTGGACTAGGTGGCAGCGCCCAAGTTCGAACAATTGTAACAGCATCTGTGGGATCTAGTGCATGTGTGAGAGATGGTGGACTTGGAGACACTGAGGGTAAGTCCATATGTTGAGCTCTCAAGTCCATCTTCGTATCACAATCATACCAGCATGACTGTTGGTGGTACTGTCCTTCATGAGCGGATTGGATCCATATGG
Organism: Trichophaea hybrida; assembly: GCA_015178995.1. Classification (NCBI taxonomy): domain Eukaryota; kingdom Fungi; phylum Ascomycota; class Pezizomycetes; order Pezizales; family Pyronemataceae; genus Trichophaea; species Trichophaea hybrida. The sequence continues at coordinate 39,683 of WHVE01000721.1, forward strand.
ATATAAATATGTACATTTGTCATAGGCAGTACTGTAATAGAGTGCAAGCAAATAAGAAGTAACTTACCAGTCTTATTCCATAGAATAATTGGCCTCTAGTTGCAGATTTGGTTCGTTTTCATGGTTGTTTACAACTAATGGCCGCGCTTCACCGCGGTAAAAAGTCTTGGATGGATAGTCCCTACGGGTCCCGAAGTCTGGCCGTAGTCGTGGTAAACGTATTCATCGCTTTTCGTCACTGCAGGGTATATCGACCGCACTACTTGAATGGAGGATGCATCAGAGCCTCCGAGTTGCTGACACCTCCTTAATATGAAGATCACATGCTGGTTCGAGTATTCGCCTGCATGTCTTGATACTTTTTCCGAGTCGGAGACCACCCTTTAGCAACAGGGTTGAAAATCGATACTTAGTGGAAAAAACTTACAACTAGCTAACTGAAATCCACAAGACGAAACAACTATTCATTGATAGCCAGCAGTGCTGATGTAGTTATCTTGAGATCTATCTATAACAACACATCAATCTGGACCTAATGGCCATGTGTGCTACCAACTGCGTGATAGGTGATGCCGCATTGCCACTCCAAACGCCAGTGTGAGTACCGTCGTCCACTGACATTCCCATCCTTGGCTATCCGTGCATACCTATGTACTTACGATAAACCTGTAGTACTTGGACATGCAAGTAACTAACACTTACTTGAACAGGTAGATCAGGATTCAGAAATTGCCATATCCCGTAAGTTTCAGCCATTTGTATGTCTGGGTAGCCTGTCGCGAGTACAAGCTGATACTGATCTAGTTATGTACATACTGAATAGGTAGTGAACTATCAATTTCAATATGACAGATCGTTCATGATCATAGAGTCCAAACCCACCACTGCCCACTCAAAGTCGTAAATTCAGGGAAACCAAAGTATTTGCGGTTTTCACCTGTATTTTTCGCATCCTTTAACCTTATCTCTTTTTGTATTTGGGAAGAAAAAGGAAAAAACGACACCCTGCATGAATTTTGAAGTTCGTGAATGGTCTCAGCAACCAATAAAGGCTCGCCAGGTATCAGGCTACCTAATATGGAAATTTCCGAGTGCGCGAATGCGCGACTGTATTTCCGTTCCATAAAGGTATACATCTTACCTGAGGCCCGAGGTAGTTTCTTACCACAAATTCATATCATCGCGATCATGAACTGTCACCCCCTCAACCAGAACACTTTCGCCAGTCCCAAAAATACTCAGAGAAAGGTCCATAGATGTTGGCCATGCACTCGCGATAAGAAAAGGGTACGACTCAAATCCTTTTACAAGCTCAAATTGATTTTTGCAGTGCACTATTGAAAAAAATTCACCGAGTCCATCACCGTGCCAGCGTTGCCGAGATAGACACCGCGAGGACCAGTGCTATTACTCGACCCAAGAACCAACTAGAAGGAGAATGAAATGCATGAATTGCAGAAATGCAAAGCAAGCTGTCCGTGAGACCGTTTCTTTTGATTCAAGGAAGAACCCGCTAAAGTCGCGACGATATATAGTGCAAGTTCGAAGATGGCCCATATCCCAACAAATGCCAGCAGTGTAAACATAATGGATGGGTGTGCTCAGCACCCACTAAGACGGAACGGCAAATGGAAATAGAAAGATCCAAGAATGATGATTCGAGGTCCAAGATGATGTCCACACCGTTGTCCAGCCGCGGCGGTCGCATAGCACGAGCAATTTCCATCGTGCAATGGAAACCTCCCATCATCGTGTCACCAAATGGACACGAAATTCGCACCCAGAAAGTTGTGGTCGCAGCTTTTCGAGAGGAGGAAGGTGCGGAAGATGTAGATGGCTTGATGTCATTGATATCTCCCCAACATCAACATATCCTATTGCCAAGTCCCGCAGAGCTGTTGGCGGCCTATACCAAAGATCCTTTCGACTATGACGAACTACCCCCCACGCCGGACTTTGACGACCCGGAATGGAACTGGGACTAAACAGAGTTGTTATTATAACCATCAGTCAGAGTAGAACTTGGTTTTCCCTGCTATATGTGGTACCATACGAAGGGGTGAATCCGGAGGTGGAATGGTAATGAATCACGACCTTTTGCTTTTGTGCTTCTTTTGAGTTTCACTTGTTTAATTTGGACGTAGGTTTGCTTGAGGTGAAGGGTGGAAAGAAGTATGTATGTCTTATGGTTTGAATCTTTAGATGTTTACTTGTCTTATGTTCAAGTTAGTCTTTGCATTCAGGCCTGATGCCATCTAAAGTTATAACTACTTATGTACTTAAGTAAGCACGACTCTACACGAGAAATAAAAATTCCTTATGAAAATGGTATTAATACACCTTATCACATGTCTTGTAGCACAATCTCAGGTCCTTAGAACTCTTGCTCAAGAACTGGTGAAGTTTTGATGGATTATGCATTTATGACGAGGAAAAGCTCGAGGACGTCGGGCAATGGGGTGCACTAAGTCACCGGACACGGGCCAAAGCACACCAAAATATGCGCTTTTGAGCACTCCATAGCACCACAATTTTTGGTGGCAACTATACCTGATATTTTATAGAGAGATTTACTGCATGTTATCTCTTCAATATTTGAGTTTGAGAACTTTTAAGCAACAATTATGCGATTAGTGTTGACAATTTGTCAGTGAGTTCATATTTTCACAGTTACAATGGACTTCACCATATCTAAAAATTTCTTATGGTGAATGCCTTTGATTGGATGTGTCAAAACTTCAGCATTGCATCTTCACCTACTTATTGAGTTGCTATAAATTCCTCATAAGTTTTGGAAGGAATTTGGATGGTTTGTTTGTTTGTAATCATATTGTATTCGGCCGCTTGCGGCCATGAGATATCCTAATCCTAGATACTTCCACAACCCAGAGGGCTGCTTCCAAGTCGTATCTCCTAATCTCCTTCCCCCCATGGAATTTGGATGGTGTTATTGCCTGCTCAAAAGTGCCGAAATTTGGTGTGGTTTGCACCGTGTGCTGTGACTTAGTGCACCCCACTGCCGGATGGAGCGAGGGCCAGGGGGCCTGCGGGAATCGGATCGATAATTACGTTGCTTTTTTTCGTATTCACCTGGTACCGAACGCCCTAGGGTATATTTGTCGTGGCAAAGATCTAGAAAGCATTGGCAATATTTCGTGATGCATCTTGAGGTGTCGTGACGTATGTGTATTGCTGCGAGTGGTAGTAACAGACTTAGCGTAGTCATTTTGTTTTATCGCTATCATCACCGTCACCAGCGCCGCAGATGTGCGTGCACGCTCTCAGTGGAAACGACTCTGTGCAATTCTAAGAGGCAAAAGTGCCTTGGCTGTATCTCTATATGCGGAGTGTCGACGTCCTCACTACTAAACATCAAGATCGAAATCTTGAGATTTTGCTAGACTGATAGCCGTGCTCATTCTCCTAAAACAAAGGCTAAAATGGCAGCAGCTAACCTTAGCCAAGGTTAGCTCTCAGAGGAGACTAGAGCAAAAATAGCAGCAAGCAAAGGTCATAAACTGAAGGCACGAGATATCGTTCATACCTCGCGACGTTTAGTCGTTTCATGGCACTCGATACTTCGCACGGGCAGAGGCAATGGTCTTAAGTTTGGTACGTTTTAAGTTGCAAAGAAAGAACTTAACGTATGTGAGGGCGAAACCGGCCAAGAGGTAATACCTGGACACAGTGCAACCATCGCTAACCAACCTTACTCTTCATAATTTTTCCACAACCACACATTCTATTGACCCCAAACTTAAAAGCAAGCAATATAAGATGATAAAGAAATAAGAGAGACTGCTAAGTGCAAAGGAATCCAAACCCAAAAATACGAAATGTGTTCTAAGTTCAAATCCTTACTTACTACACCTCCTCTACCACCACCTCTACTGACTGGTTGGCTAGTATGAAGAGACATCCCCAATGGTCTATCTGGTAGCCCTCTATTTGGGTTTGCTGGGGCATTGAAAATGGGTGAAGCTGGAGTATGCTGTCACCTCGTGGGGTGAGTAGAGTGGCTGTCTATATCAAAGTCATTTCAATTTGAATTGTCAGTATCAGTACTTACCTACTGTATTACTGGCAACTACTGTGGAGACATGCTGTTGATTCAAGATGTTTGTCACAGGTGTATACAGTGAGGATTGGTGACTGAATAAGGATCGATAAGGGGTGGTTATATTCATTTGAAAGAAAACAGATTTATATATTACAAGAATAACAAACAGGTTTTGGAGTGAAGAAACAGGTTTGGATGGCAGGGAAGAAGATTATTAATGATCGCTGAAGATAATCAGAAGATGCCAATCATACAAGATAGGGCAAACACAGAATGTCAATAGGAGGAGTACAAAGTTAGGTGAAGTGTGGATATATATTGAATAAGTAAGTTAAGGTGACAATTATTGCATTTAATATATATAATGTCACGGTTGTAATGAGTGACGATCGATGGTGGAGTGATGATCGGTGAATAAAGCAAAAGATAATGGATGACAAGAACGATATCAAGTTTCGAACAAAGGCTAAAGCACAACGAGAATAATATCAGATTTCAAATCAAGACTAAAGCACAATGAGAATGAAATTATATTTCGAATTAGAAAAATAATGGAATTGTACAAAAGTGTTGTACAAAGAGAGCAGGTATTCGGATGTATTATGGAAGGAGTGAATCACTGTATACGAACCAGGCGTTCAGCAGAGGATAAGTTTCTTTCTTCATTCATTCTCTTGTCTAGAAAACAATCAATTAGCTTTGGCTTTTACTGCTTTTATACTCGGTGATTCTGGATTGAGTCACTTGCATACAGTTCTTGCCCTCATAGCTACAGGCCACCCTCCCCTCCCCTTGGCCATTTGGCTTTCAGTTTTCATAACCCTTAGAACCCAGAGATTTAAATCTTGGATACTGAAGCCCTAAACCCTGGACAGAAGAACGAGTCTACAATCGATTCTACCAGTTATATTCCGTATATGTGCCGCCTTCATCACTGCAGAGGCGGATATTTTGATTACTGTTCTTGCAAACCCCAGTGCCTGGTGCTTAAATCCGTTGGCAACTTCCAATTCCTCTCTGAGGCTTCCTGTCTCCTCTGGTGCCATCAGCAAAGTCGATTGTGCAGTCCAGGAAGCCCCATGACCCTCCAGCGGTTGTGCAGTTCAATTTTGAATGATGCACTCTGTGGAGCCTCCAGGTGCCTGCTGGAGCACCGGCGCAAGGTTCTGAAGCATCCAGGTGTGTTGGTGTAAGGTTCGGGAATCTCCAGAAGCGCCAGTGCATTGTTCTGTAGCCTCCAGGAGTATCAGTATAAGGTTTGGAAGTTTCCAGATGCACTGGTATATGATTCTGGAGTTCATGAAAAACATGTTTGTGCTCAAGTGCAACCACCACCGTGCTAGAGTGGTACTAGTATTGGATCATAAGTGTTTAAAATTGTAGTTTCCATTGAGATCCAACAATCTACACTATAAACACACTTGGACTAATACCCAGGGGGACAGAAGAGGGGCTTGGAGAGAGATAACAGATCTCCAGCTGGCTTGGAGAGAGATGATGATATAGATCACCAGTGGGCTTGAAGCGATATAACGAGATGGATTTCCAGCTTGCTTGGACAGATTTACGATACGGATCACCAGTATAATTGGAGTAAGATGGACATAATGAATCACCAGTGGGCTTGGAGCGTATTCAAAGAGAGATGGATGAGATGAATATAGAATGGGATTGAGGTGGCCAAGCACGAGTGATTGTGAGAGAGTGAGTCTTTGAAACGGTTACTGCAACTGATGGCATGACACAATGTGAATAATTGGTGTAAGATCTGGCTTGGAAGATGTTCACAAACAATCACGCAGCCATGTGGAAGACTTGACTTGGGTAGAGAGCAGAGGCTGTGTGTACAGTGCACGACTGCACATATGGTGCTCGTATGGAGGGGAGGGAGTGGGTCGCTGCAGTTGCCTGGAGAGAGTAAAGCCAGGAGAGCGAGGGCCTGACCGAGTGTGAGTGAAATTGGTACAAGTCCTGTGGCTTGAGAGATGTTATCCCACAATCGCAAAGCCAAGTGGAGGACTTAACTTTGCTAGGAAAGGAGTTGGTTTCTGAAGCTGGCTACAGATATGAGTTCCACAGTGTACAAGAGTGAGTGATCGATCGAGCAAGGACAGATGACAGCTGGCTCATGATGTTAACCAACTGATGACTGGCGATGCTCAGGGGGAAATCCTTACTCTAGAAAACCTGGATGGGACAAGGTTGAGATAGATGACACAAAGAACAGAGAGAGATGATGAATCAGAGTTTGGGAGCTGCTGAACGACAGAGATGGACCTGAGAGTTCGGTTTGGTATGTGAGGAACTAGGACATGATTTGGTAAGTTGCATTTGTTTTCTCATCTACTCTGTTTGATAGTCAATGGACTAAGCATTATAAGGCTTGGTTAGCCGAAATTGCACCCTTGATTTGGATTCGACCTGCGAGTTTGGGTTAGGGGACACAGCTTGCCAAGCAGATTATATGAGTTGACGGATGCAACCTACCAGTTCAAAACCAAGTTTTCCACATACAAATCCAAGCTCTCAAAGCTTTCTTTTATTTCTGGTCTCTCTGCTGCTCTCCAGCTCCCATCTATCATCTCCATTAGTCCTTCCAGTCATATCCTGCTTTACCAAAGTCAATCGCCTTCTCTGCAGAATGCCAGTCAAGCCAGCCTTGATCTGCACTCACTCAATCGATCACTTTCGCATACTGAGTGGTGGTAGCATGTGAAGCCTGCTGCAGAGACCGATTGCACTGTATCCATGTTACCTCCTTTACTCAGCTTTGGCATTTTGGGATAACATCTCACAAGCCAGGTCTTGCATCAATAACACTCACACTCTGTCTACACTCACACTCCGTCTGGCCCTCGCTTTCCACAGCCAGCTGCACCTACCAACACTCCCTTCATATATCTATTACACTCGCACTCTACCTGGCCCTTGCTCTCTGCAGCCAGCAGCACCTACCAACTCTCCCTTCATGTATTAATTACACTTGCACTCCACCTAGCCTTCACTCTGTGCAGCCAGATGCAGCTACTGATGTACCCTTCTGACTACCTCTCATGCACTTGCTGCCATGTACCATATGCGCAGCCACTCCTCTCTATCCAAGTCAAGTCCACCACTTGGCTTCTCGATGTCTGCTTGCTCATCATCACATCATCTCTCTCGAAGCCTGCATGACAGTTTTCTCTCATCTCTCTTGTTTTCGTGCAACCCTATATATATCCTAGATATCAATAGAATCAAGATGTCACCCTGATCAAAAGCCTGTGCAAAGGTCAATTTGGGAGCGCCACCGAGGGATGAGCATATCAGGAGCACCGAGCATCGCAGGAGTACCTGGGATCTTACAACAGTTGAACATCAAGGAGCACCTGGGATCTCAGGAGCTTTGAGCATTTCTGAAGCACCTGGAATCTCAGGAGCTTTGAGCATCTCAGGAGCACCTGGGATCTCAAGAGCATGCAGCATCTCAGGAGCACCTGGAATCTCCGGAGCATTCAGCATCTCAGGAGCACCAGGAATGTCAAGAGCATTGAGAATCTCAGGAGTGCCAGAAATCTCAGAAGCGCTGGGGATCTCATAAGTTTGGAGCATTTCAGGAGCGCCTGACCTCTCCGGAGCCCCAAGGATGTCATAAGTTTTCAGATACTCAGGAGAGCCGAGTATCTCTGGTGCACTGGAGATCTCAGGAGCCACAACGATCACACCATCTCAGATGTGTTGACCATGCTAGCAGTAGTCTTTGGACTTTGAAAACTCAGGTCAGGTGTACCGACACCTTGTGAAATAGAGAACATAACTGTCAAGCTTTTGAAACAACTTGGCTAGAGCTCCACAAGGGTCCAAAGCTAACCAAATATCTCCAGGATGCTCCTAGAGTACCTGCCCACACTCCGGGTGTCTCCTGGGGATTGGCGGAGAACTCCAAGACAGTCTGAAACTGCACCATGTCTCTCTGTGGCTCCTGGAGTACCATCCCATAATCCGGAAGTGTCTGGGAGTGTATGGGAGTGTCAAGCAGCCTCTGGGAGCCCCCCGGAGTTAGTACGAATGCTCTGGAGTGATTTTGCATTTTCCTGATAGCTCTGTTTTCCATTTGATGTTCTAGTTTCCGGATTTATCCTTCCAGGTCTCCGTGGTTACATTCTGGGGCACCGTCCACTGTGGTTTTTAACTTCTCTTGCGTAAGAAGCTGCTCCTGTTTCAGGTTGTTCCATTTCTCAATCAATTTGTTTCCTTCTGCCAACAATTCCGATATTCATGGATCTGTATTCATCACAGATTGCCATTTCTTTCGCAACTTGTTTAACCTGCTGGTTGTTGGTAACTGCGCAAGGGCTTTCAGTCCTGGGTGGATTGCTTGGATATGTTCCCAGAGTTGTTTTGCATCTATTGCCTCCGTATTCGTATGTGTTATATTCTCCAATGCCAGCTGGAGTTCTCTGGTCAATGCCACATTCCAGCTTATTCTTGATGATTCTCCAGACATCTTTGCAATTTTCTAACAGTGTTTGGTATTGGTATTTGTTAATTTTCCAGCCGAAAATTTGTTCTACTTCAAGGCACTCATCACAGATGTACCTCCAGGTATCACCTTTGCAGTTTATCCAGCAGTCGTTGCCACATTCAATTTCGCACCAAATACACTTATTGGGGTTCCAGCACATTAACACCTGGCTAGATACCAAGGCAAAAGGTTTTTGAGACTGAGGGTCCACAGTGAGCAAAGGATACAAATGTGTTCCTCGATGCAATCAAAAAAAGTTTCAAATTCCTCTATGCCGCAGTTGCAGGTAGATAATATGGCCCAATCCAGAATTGTTCTGCAGTTGCAGTGAATGGTTGGGTTTGGATGATTGTAATCAAAATCTCCTTCTTCTTCTGAACAATAACAAAAATACATACTGTCGCAGGTTCTTTCGTTCTCACTCAAGTATTGAAACGTGGCACTGGTTGCCAAAAATGTCAGAATTCATAGGTCTTTGAAAGGTCCACAAACAAGATAAACAAATGTGTCTCTAGTAGGATTAAATGACCAATCCATTTTCGAAATTGCTTGCTAATTTGAAACTTTGCAGAACACGTTACAAGTACGGTGACAATAATAGCAATCTAGACGGTGAAGATAACAGCACATGAAAACATATGACTGGTAGAATCAATTTTTTGACTCATTCTTCTGTCAAGAATTCAGGGCTCGGAATCAAGGGTTCAGGGTTTTGAGGTTCTAAGGATCATAAAACTGAACGACAGATGGCTAAAAAGTCTGAGGATAGACTGTAGCTACGAAAGCAAGGACTGTATACAAGAGACCCGATCCAGAAGTACTGAGTGTGACAAAAGTGAAAGCCTTAGCTAATTGATTGTTTAATAGACAGCAGAACGAGTGAAAAAAGAAATTTATTCTCCATCAAACGCTGGGTTTATAATCAGTCTTTCACTCGTTTCATAATACATCCGAACTCCTGCTGTCTTTGTAAACCGCTTTCATATGATTCCGTTGTTTCCCGTAAAACCTGACTTGAAACCTGATTTCATTCTCGTCATGCTTGAGCCTCTGCTCGAAACCTGATTTTATTCTCATTGTGCTTTAGCCTGTACTTGAAACCTGATTCCATTCTCATTGTGCTTTCAGCCTCTGCTCAAAACCTGATTTCATTCTTGTCATGCTTTAACCTCTGTTCAAAACCTGCTTTCATTCTTGTCGTGCTTTATAGTATTCACCAATCCTCACTCTACCATTGATCGTCACTGAACCCAACTGTGACAGAAAGCAAGATCTTACAAGTCAATCAACTCTTTCATGGTTTTGTGTTTGACTTCTCCTGATATTTTGTTGCAGAGTAGCATCAATTGTGTCAGAGCTACTCCCTCACCATGTTCTACTGCATATCTTAACTTCTTTTGTTTGGTGTTGAATGTCCATGGGTTTCCTGTGATCTTCAAGGCCAGCTGCACTTTCCATCCTCTGAGCTCCTTCCTGGTTGCTCCCAAAAAGCGGGCAATTTCATTTTCTTTTTTGTTTCGTACCTTTTCTTTGTTATCCATCTTTGTTCCATCCATCAAGGTTAGGATTCAGATTACATGTTCCCAATGTTCTTCTGCCAATTTCTGAAAATTCTCCATTTGTACCTGTGCATCTTCCAGGTCTTGTTTGAATTCTGCCTGATTTGGATTCCTTTCCTCCAGTTGTTGATCCAGGCTGCAGGCTTTTTTCAGAAGGTTCCCAAGGCTCCATTCCACAATTCTTCCTTCTGCTGTGTTTAATTCGGTCTCTGTGGGACTTAATGACTGTTTTTAATTCCCTTTCTTGATCAGGATCCTTCTTCCTTCTTTCCTGAGTTTCTAGATATTTTCATCATTTTCTTTCACCAGGGTATTCTCTTTTAGCAGTTTGCTTGGCCTGCTAGGTGTGGGTAACTTGACAAGTACTTTGAGACCTTTATTTACTGCCTGAATGTGGCTGTGGAGTTGGACTTCATTCATTGTCGGTGTATTGGTCTGTATCAATGTTTCCAATTGTGTTTGCGTCAGGTCTGTCAGTGTAATGTCATGGACTATTCCTGAAGATATCTGCGACATCCTGTGGGTGATGTATGAAGGCTGCTGCGAGAGGGGATCATGATGTTCTGATCCTCAAACAGACTTCGAGCTTGTTGATGTTTGCTTGAATTTCCTGGATTGCTGTATCAACTTCAGCTTTCAATGTCTTTTGGTGATGCTATCATTGTGGCTTGTGAACTTATTGTTTGGGCGTCTGCTGCTGTGCCTACCATTGTGTGCAATCCTCCACAGTTATGTTTGCAGTATCACAGGTATTCATGTTTGCAGTGGATGTGAAGCCCATTGTATTTTTCTAAGAATATTACAAATACCGGATTGTTAATTGAATGTTCTCCCCCACTGCTGGTGGCTTCTGTCCAGTAACTGTTCCAAGGAGAAATTGGTTGTAGTTTGTACTAAAAATACTCTTTGAAGGGTCCTTTGGTTTCGGTAATAATTGCATCAATGCTATCAAACGCAATTAATTGTTCTTGCTTGAAGATTTTTGTAATTTGGCCTGCCAAGTCAAAAAAATCCATATGCGATTTCTGTGGCTTATTGCTATCATATGTTGCCATTCACTTGAAGATATTGGATCCCTCTTGTTAATCTTTCCAAATATATACTTCAGATATGAGTCTCAAGAAACTGGATACTGTTCATTGGTTTTTGAAGTCGCTAATATATCTGATCACCAGCCACTGGGGGTTGTGGGAATGGTGATAAAAATTACAGCTGCTTTAATGACGGTAACGGTACATATACTGAAGTATGACTTGTAGAAACAATCATAGGACTTGTTCTTCGATCAAAATTTTGTGCAGCCAAGTTCTAGGGGTTATAAAAACAAAACTGCAATTTGAAATAGCATATAGTTGTAAACAAAACAAGACACTTGAAATCTGGAATCACAGAAGTGAACAGAGGTTGGTACTGATATTGTTGATTGTTTTGCAGACTAGAGAATGATTAAAGAACAAATATATCCTCCGCAACCCCATCTGTCTTATGTACAGCTGATGAGACCATTGTCACTTTTGCTCACTCATTCCGAATTACATTCTAATTTCACCCAACTATGTACACAACCCATTCAACCCTGCAGCTTACACCTTACCATAATACCATATTTACAACACAACTCACAAAACCTGATTCTTTCCAACAAAACTGGATCCTTCTAGCAAAACCTGATTTCTTGCAACAATACCTGATTTCCTTTCTATCCTTCATTCTCTTTTCATTTATTCATTCACCGTCTCCAATCGTCACTCGACGCAACCATGACAATGGAGTTCTATTGTAAATGAATTTGAAGTAAGTATGGGAAACTGAGGTACCTCAATAACAAATATGACAACTATGATGATATAATTATCTTTCTTAGAATTCTCCATTGAAAAAAAGCTTGATTCTATCACTATAACCCTGAAAATCAGCAAAAATAGCTTGCCCGAGTTGCCGCCTGGTGAGTCTTTGCATTCAATATAGAGAAACAGTTTATTGCTATGGAGAATGAAAAAGAAAGTCTCTGAAACATGAAAAAATTGCACTATAACCCAAATATATGAAACTATATTATAAACATTGAGAACTTAAACTGCAAAGTCTGCTTATCTGAAATAGCATAGGAATATGGTCTATACAGTGGTCTCAACAAAGACATTAAGCATCATTTATCCTTTTTGAAGATTGTACAAAAGAATAATACCAGATACAAATCGCTGCTCAAACAAGTTTGTCACGCATATGAGAGATGCCTGCTAAATAAGCCCCAGCACCATCACCATGAATACAAGTCCAAAGATAAGAAGAATATAATGAGGATATGACATGATAATGGCCATAACAATGGGAATTAAGGAAAAAACTGACTATTAAAAAAGGGTTGACTCCAAAATATCATGAATTGAGAAGATGGAAATCAAGCCCATCAATATCGATAAAAAGAGCAATATATATATGTATTCCAAAATACTTGCTGCAAGCACCAGCCAGGCACATTGTGTGCAAGTTTGATAAGCCAATTGAGTATAAATGGGTATACTGTATCAATACCATAATAGATATGTCCAGCATAAAAATGAAAATGTCCATGGTGGAAACTTTGATACCTGAAGTAACCATATCTTCTTCAAAGAACAGGACAAGGAGTTTGACTGATTGAAATACAACATCACCAGCCGCAATATCTAGCTCTCAAGTTCTTTATGAAGTTGACCCAAATAGTATGAAAATTGATAGATATATTCAGTTTCTTTTGTCTTTTCATCATTCTATATGATAGCAGTTAGTTCTATCAGTTTTTTGAGGCACAGACACCAGTAGTTTTGTATTTTGAAGTGCAGATATCAATATTTCATATGCATTTTTCAGGTACAGACACCTACAGTTTTGAATTTTGAAATATAGATATCCTTATTATTGTTGGATTTTCATATTGGGTTTTCATTTTGGGTTTGGCCAAGGTGGTTATTGTTATTGCTTATAGGTTTTCAAGATACAATAAAGTTTCTTTTCTGCTATTATTATTTAATATAGATTTTCAAAGGACAATGAATTATCTTTTCTATTATTAAGAAATAGTATCTGAAAATACATTCGGAACTTGAAATATACTGGTCATATAGTATCCAAGCATGAAACGTGACCACAAATTTACTCCGAACTAGAATATACTCATTCGAACCTAATTCACCAATACATTCAACAATCCTTGTTATCATAACCTATTGCTACCTGAGCTGTGCCACAAGGCAGTTCATCATTATTTTGATTCATAATAATTGAAAACCCAAGTCTGTAGCCAGTATACCTGAATCAGAACCAAAGAAAACATAACAACAGCTACTTTATTCAAAAATAGGTAGAAAATACATAATATACATGTTTAATAAACTTTTGAGACAAATAGAACATCCCTTCAAGAATTCCTTTGACTATAGAGTATGATAAACCTATAATGTCAAAACAGTAGACCATATTATATGGTCTTCCATCAGTGATTTGAACAGAATAAAAGATAGTAGATTATATGAATAGAGAAACAGTTAAAGGAATGAGTCGACAGTATACCTTTCCAGTTAATTTGCTGAATGAATCCTATTAAATCAAAAAATCTTTTAAAATACATCCAATAGAAGATACATTTGATATTATATTATTTAACAGGTGGATCGTCAAGTATGGAATATACAGTAGTAATATTGAAGAAAACAATAAGCACCAGTTGGCATTGGAATAATGCCACCATCATTGTTCAAACCCCATAGTATTTTAATTTCGAAATAAATATAACAATTTTATTTTGAAGTTTGAAACAGACCTTCAGTATACTAGGGTATTGGTTCAATATGTATCTAAACCGCATAAAAGATTGAGATTGATTGGGTAGAACATATTTCAGAGTAATTGAAAGACTTTCAAATACTATAAAATGTAGAAGCTGCTAATACTCTTCTGCCATATTGATTCTTAAATCATTATATTGACGTAAAAGATAGGGAACAACCTCCAAAAAGCATCATCTCTATACTCCAAGAGAAGAAATTTTCCATTCTGCAGCCATCTTAAAGAAATACTTGATTCCAAAAAAATATATTCAAGCCAGTCACCTGCAAATATATCTATACTGTATATTCCGAAGCATCAGGAAAGAGGCTTACAAGTATGTAAAGATAACAGGGTCCTTCATTGTGTAACAATTATAAACTGATATAAATTGCCATTAATGAACTTTCAACTTTAAAAAAGAATTGTTGGAACAAGAATTTTCATAATCATTAATCTGCAGTCATGATATGATTTCATTCACATTGAACCTGGTGATGAATGAAAAACTGTCTTTGTCATGAAATATGAACATTATAAAATCCTCGTTATCCCCTTCAGAGTGGTAAATATGCCAGCTGCATTCCATTATATGATAAATGAGATCATATAAGATCAAATTAATTATGCAAAAGTGGTATATATAGATAATATCCTGATCAATATAAAAAGTAAAGAACAGTATATGCAATAGACTAGAGAAGTAATTTGTTATTTACAGGAAAACAACTTGGCTATAGTATCAGATAAGTGTGAATTGTATTCAAAGCAAGTTGAATACCTCACATATTGTCACGGTTGTGTCAAGTGAGGATCGAAGAGAGAATAAGGATCGATGAAGGGTAAAGGGAATACGAAGGAGAATCAGGTTTTGTTGAATGGAATCAGGTTTTGTTGGAAGGAATCAGGTTTTGTTGGTTGCATTGTAAATATGGCGTGATGGTTATGGCGTAAGCCGCGGGTTGGAAGGGTTGCGTACATAGTTGGGTGGAGTTAGGATGTATTTCGGAACGAGTGAGTAAAGGTGACGACGGTCGCATTAACTGTATATAAGGATGCTGGATTTGCGGAGGATAAGTTTGTTCTTCACTCGTTCTCTAGTCTACAAAACAATCAATAGCTTCGGCACCAACCTTTGTTCACTTCTGTGATTCCGGATTTCGAGTCTCTAGTTTGTTACGCAGTACCCGCGATCACTGCATCCTCACGTTCGGTTTTTATAACCCTTAGAACCCCGAGCCTTGACCCCTTGACACATATATCATATTACAAGCAGGTATCAGTATGGCCCAACAGTATTTGATATAGTTCAGGGTTATCCAGTCAAAGTCCAGGTCTGGAACAGCCAAGGCAACTAGACCATCCAATGAATAGCAGTTACAAACCTGGATCTTGTTTTGTTTCCATATTTTCTCATTATATCCATATACTAGAGTGATATTAACCAAGCTGTTCACAATATTGTCATTGAAAGATGCTTCTCTTGCTTTGCAATTTTATTGTGACATTGTGGATTTATAGCCAAGGAAGTTCCAATACTATAGGGTAGTGACCTTAGTTTGCAATGAATGCTGATAATTGTTTCTGATATCCTTGTATTTCTAAGTTCTATTTTGCCATCATAGTTATGGTTCCTGATTTAGTAGGCCTTCCATCCATTACCACTAATTCTTGTGTTGCTCAAAATTCTGTTTCCTGCAACTGCTGATGGTGAACAATATCTATATTCACATATGCTATTCCTGTGGCTCCACAGTTAATCAATGGCTGGGCATTGATTGATTTGTCTCTGATTTTGAGTGAACACTTCACAACAAGGTGCTTGCTGTCTATTGAAGATTCATTCATAGCTATACTATTAATTAACAACTGTGGAATTCCAAAACTACATTTAATATTTGTGGATAAAAATAATTCATATGCAGTACAATAACTATTGATATTGCACTGGTTTAAACTGTTCTTGATTCTGCTTCCTGTTTTTTTCATTTTCTTTGATTTTGATTTTCTTTGAATGACTGAATATCAGTCTGTCCTGATGCTGCCTTGAACTTTCTGGAACAATTTGCTGCGAAATGCCTACAATCTTCACAATACATGCATAGCCCTTCTGCCCTTTGATATTGATGTACCTCAGATCAGATCATTTTTCCTTTTACTGCTGAATGGTTCATAGGGGCAGGGCTGTAATAACCTTCTATCATTTCTTCTGGGGCAACATTTGGAGTCGATATAGTGTTAGTATTTTCAAATTTCTTTTGCCCTTCTGTCAATCTTTTTCATGTTCTTTCCGCTGCCTGGACCCAGCTTTGGCAGTCTTTTATCAAGTACATTTTGATAAATTCTGTGAAATGTGATTTGATATCACAGTACTGCACAAAATTATTCAACTTTTGAAATACATTCTGTCATAGCAGATCCAACTGAACTGCTTGCTTCCAATCCATATCAAATATCCATCATTGGAATTCTGCATAACATTGTATGAATTCACAGTCCTTGTGATAATGTTTGTAAAGTAAACAATTTGCTATAGCTTGTATATTTTGATATCCAAAATCCAGTTGTAGCAGATCTAAGAGTTTTTCAGGTGACAATCATTTCAGATCTCTTGTTGATCTGTTGATATTCTGCTGGATCTGATTCTGATCTACCCCTTCCAATCAATTTGCAGCATATCTTATTTTTGCTTGTATATTGATAAATTGTCTGGGTTTTTCTGCAATTTTAATTGTCAATTGTGTTATCTATTACAGTGGTGCTCTTCAGTCAGCCCCAGAAACATAACGAATCTCATTGTTTTTGTGTCCCCTACTCCCACCATTGCCACCATATCCTGTTATTGCTTGTTACCTGTCAACCTATATCTGATTCATCTTCCTTTTTTCTCCCATGATTTTTTATTGGACTTGGACATCATCCAGCTCTTGCTGAAGTTCTTCCATATCTGTTTGTCATTCCATCCCTAGTATCTCATTCAGTACAAAATCTTTCTGTTGCACATCTCTATGAGTACGTACTGTATCTCTTACTTCCTGTTCTTTGATTCTGGTATGGCTTCGGTTCAATTCCAGTTGTGTTCAAGATTTTTTATTTCCAAAGGATTTGATATGCTTCTTCAAGGTAATCATCATGTATTTCTTTGAACATATTGGAGCTGTAATGGTTAATTCTATGATTCACTTTACTTTGTTTGGGAAGATGTGTAGTTGCTTTGGAGATACTGTATTCCAGTCATTTTCGACTGTCAATTGTGACTCACCCTGTCATTACAGAGTGTGGGGGACATTTTAAATGATATACTTTGCTTTGGCAGACGTCTTGTGCTTTTTCGGAGGGTAATTGATGGAGTTACTGGCCGATTCTCCAACCAAACATTTGAGCTTTTTCTAGGTACTTGTCCCAGAGCTGTCTCCAGATATTGGTTCTCCAGTATATCCAGCAGTTGTTATCATAGGGAGTTTCGAATGAGATGTAGTAGCTGGGTATCAACCACATTAATATTTGATGGCATAATTGTTTACAATGTTTCTGTTAATAAAAGTATTTCCAACAACAGAATATGCACATGGTGGTTTCATTGATTTGTTTTGGTCGATAATACTCATTGATTGTTTTGATGTTAAGTTGAATATCATCCAGGACTGAGTATATTTCTGCAAGCAAGGGGGCATATTTTTCTGATCACTGCCGAAATACCAAGGCAATAGAGACTTGAGGTTGATCATCTGGAATAAACAGAGGAACCAATGGTATACCTCAATGCAGTCAAAGAAGATATTGAATTCTACTATATAGCCATTGCTGTTACAGTTGTGTTGAGTAACAATCAATGGTGGAGTGATGATCAGTGAATTAAATAAAAAATAAAGTACGCCAAAAATGAAATCAGGATTGGAACAGAGGCTGAAGTATGACGAGAATGAAATCAGGTTTCGAATGGAGTCTAAAGCATGACACAAACAAAATCAGGTTTTGAACGGAGGCTAAAGAACAATGAGAATGAAATCCAGTTTCTAAATCAGGTTTTACAGGAATTGACGGAATCGTATGAAAGCTGTATACAAAGACAGCACGAGTCCAGATCTATTATGGAACAAGTGAATCACTGTATATGAACCAGGTGTTCAGCAGAGGATCAGTTTCTTTCTTCACTCATTCTCTTGTGTATAAAACAATCGATTAGCTTTCAATTTCACTTCTTTCACACTCAGTGATTCTGGATCGAGTGTGTTGTATACTGTCCTCGCCTTCGTAGCTACAAGTTACCCTTGGACCCCTGAGCCATTTGGCATTGGGTTTGTTATCATCCTTAGCTCTTTGGGCCCTGAACCCTTGATTCTGAGCCCTGAACCCTTGATAGAAGAACGAGTCTACAATTGATTGTACTAGTCATATTTTGTTTTATGTTCCATGATCCTCACCGTTTAGGCTGCTATTACTGTCATTACACTGGTAATATGTTCTGCAAAGTTTTTAAATCAGCTAGCAATTTCCAAAATAGATTGGTCATCCAATGAAACTGGAGACACATCTGTTGATCTTGTTTTTGGACCTTTGGAAGACCTACGAATCCAGATATTTATGGCGACCAGTGCCACATCTACATACATGAGCGAGGACAAAAGAACCTATGACAGAATTTATTTTTGATACTATTCAGAAGAAGAAGCAGACCTAGACCATAATTATCCAAACCCAACCATCCACTGCAACTGGAGAGCAATCCAGGATTGGGCCATAACACCTACCTGCAACTGTGGCATAGAGGAATTCAATACTTTCTTCAATTGCATTGGAAAACATGACTGCATTCTCTATTCACTTTGGATTATAGGCTACGAATCCTTTATGCCTTGGTATATAGCCTCACAGCAAGCAAATATGATTTGTTAGCGAAAAAGAATCCACAGCAATTCGCCACCAGGCATTCATGTACATCAGCAACAAATGAAAAGGTATTCTGAGCAATCTGAGCATATTGAAATTTCAGTTTTCGTTTTCTCGATTATGAAGTATACTTTGGCTGGAATTCTACTGGGTAAAATTGTTTTCATATCTTTGTGGGATTTTCAAACTTGGTAAACTATTCCGAAAAGGGTTGAGCTTAGTCTGTTACAGTGTGTTATATTCAGCAGTCAGTCTACTTTAAAATGAAATATGTAATGGACATACTATTGCTTGCTTAGTAATATGATCAAACTTTTGCTTTATATATCTTCATGACAAATCATAATGAAACTAACCATATATGGAATACCTCCAGGTATAATTAACAAATGACGGTATATTTTAATAATATTTTTTATTTTGGTGAGTTTGTTTTTGATTTGTTATTTCTAAATACTAATGTCAAGTTTCATATTATGACTCTGCAAAGAATTCTACATTCATTATATTTTCCAAAAATAAAAGTAGCTGACTTTAAGCAATTGAAAAATATATGCAACTAGGCTATACTTAATTCGGAACACTATACCAAGTTTGGAAATTCCATCAAGTTTTGGATCTAGTATTGCTCAGCATTATTTCCATTACTATACCCAACACAATTGACTAAACAAGAACTGAATTTTTAAAAACCTCCAAAATGCTCAGAATGCTCAGAATGGCTTGTTCTCTTTTTGCTGATGTACTGGATTCCTGAGTCCTGCTGTCAGTGTGTTATTTTTTGTAACAGCAATTGCTGGATTTATTGGGAAATCAATGGCCTGTGGGAACACATTTGTGATGATTGCCTTGAGGAAATGGGTTTACTAATTGAATTGAAATTCTATATCAATAACTACTTACATCAATGACCTTTTGAAAATGCAAACAATCATGTCAAACATCAGCCAGAACAATTGCCCACAATACGTCTAAATCATGAGGGTGGACCAAGAAGTCATGTCCTGAATGATCATTACAGACTTCACAACCCTCAATCAACAAGGCGCACTGAAAGCAGCCAACAAAATGAAGGATTATATCGCTCAAATAGCAGAAGCTCCTCCCTCTGACATCAAAAATGAGGTCAGTCGACTACACAATCAAATCACAACACAGGCAGAAACAATTGCAAAGTCAATGGCAGATGGAAAAACCCTTCGAGAAAGTATGCAGGATACAGACCAAGAACTGGCATTAACACAACACAAAGTGAAGGACTTGGACGCCAGAGCAGCTGCCTGTACCCACAGAGATTTGCAAACAGAAATCACTGATCTGAAACAACAACTAGCAACCAGCACACCAGAAGGGACGGAAAATCTCAGACAGGACTTTGGGGAAACAGAGGAACAGTTAATGATCTGTGGAAAAGAAAGAAACAAATATTGGAATCTGGTCAAAAGAGTGCTTGCGCTTGTGGGGAATGGTGGTAATAATGGCGGAAACAGTGGACATACAGGCAACAAAATTCTCCAATTTTCAGGTACAGATAGGAGAGCACTCTGAGGATGGATGGCCCAATGAACAATGTACATTGAAGATGAACCAATACAATTTTTCGATCAGCAATCCACAATGTGATATGCCACACACCAACTGAATGACGTGGCATTAAATCAGATATGACCATACATCAATAGAGTTACTGGTAACCTCGACCTCCCATCATTTAAAAAATTGTTGGACCTATTACAGTTTGCCTTCGGAGAGCAAGATATATGAGCTACCACCAATCAACAACTTCTTAAGCTTCAATATAATATCCCAGAATTCTCTTCATATTCGGCTGAATTTCAACAATTGGTGCGAAATATTCACTGGAACGAAGCACTATGGGTGATTGTTCAAAGACAACGCTTATCCGAAGAATGGAATTATTTACTACAACATTCCAACATTCCAGAAAACCATTCACAATTTGTTAAACTCTGCTCAAAGAGAGACCTACAGATCTCCATTCGAGCTGCTGAAAAAAAACCGGAAAGATGGACAGCAGGATACAAAAAGTCTCAAACCCCCAATAATAGCACACCTGCCCCATCAATCCTGGAGACAGCACCTGCAAGGACCGTCGCGGAATATTATGGCTCCACTCCAATGTAACCCTCAGCAGTCAAGGGGAAGAAAATTACTCCAGAAGAACGCAAGCAGTCAAGAGAAAGAGGACTTGGTATGTACTGCAGAGATAGCAGTCACTTCATGGCATCATGTCTAAGGAAGTTGACAGCAGTGTCAGGACAGGTGGAAGTAATACTATTTGAA
The DNA here is from genome assembly GCA_015178995.1 of Trichophaea hybrida. Taxonomy (NCBI): domain Eukaryota; kingdom Fungi; phylum Ascomycota; class Pezizomycetes; order Pezizales; family Pyronemataceae; genus Trichophaea; species Trichophaea hybrida. Next base: position 60,807 of record WHVE01000721.1, read on the forward strand.
AATTCAGGAAATGAAGGGGAGCAGGAAGATGAGTCAGGAAAAGTTTAAGCCAGTGCAATAAGGATGGCTATTGCACTGGGCACAAATCTCCTTTGTCTACAGTTGTTAAGTCTCATTTTGGAATTTCACAATTTTCAATGAGTAGCACAGAAATTAAGGAATTTTTAATGGACAGCAAGAATTTTGTTGTGAAATGTTCACTCAAAATTGGAGACAGGTAAATCAACATGCACACTTGAATTAACTTCAGAGCCATTGTATTAGCATGTGGGGATGAAGATTTTGTTCGCCATCATCAATTAGAAGAGAAGGAATCATAACAGTCAAGATAATTAGAGGTTATCGATTGAAGGCCAATCAAATCAGAAACCATTACAACTATAGCCAAATTCAATATAGAAATATTATGAAATCAGAAGCAAGTACCAGAATTTGTAACAAAGATGGGTCATTATCCAATCATACTAGGATTGCCTGGGTTATAACTTCATGATGTAACAGTTAAATTCTCAGCCCAAAGAATCAGCTTTAGAAGCAGCTACTGTTAATGGCATTGCCAACATTATTCGAGTGTATGGGTATGGGGCAACCACATGCAAACGACAGCAGCAGATCCGAAATAGCCAAAATTGGATATCTGCACAGTAGCAGCATCACCTTTCGTAAGACGAATAAGAAGGGAGAAACTCAAGGTTTATGCCATCAGACTGTACGCAATCAATAAGGCCTTTCGAACAAAGAATCCACAAGATATGTCCCTCCAAGACGTCAACCCCAAAGAATACTACCACTTTCTACCCCTGTTCTGCAAGGTGATCGCTGAAATGCTACCACCGTACCAACTCTACAATCACATGATTAAGTCACAGGTGGGCTTTACACCACCATTTGGACCTATTTACAGCCTGTAACAAGAAGAGTTGCAGGTTGTAAAGGAATAGATAGAGAATAACTTGTCCAAGGGATTCATCCGATTGACTTTATAGCCCTGCTGAGCCCCGGTAATTTTTGCTCCGCAGCCTGGAGGTCTGGGACTCTGTATCGACTATCAGGGGTTAAATGAAGGAATGATAAAAAACCGGTACCCCCTTTCACTAATTCAACAAATCTTGTTAAAACTTGCCAAAGCCCATTATTACACAATGTTAAAGGTCTGAGACACACATAATATGATTAGAATCGTAGAAGGAGACGAATGGATAATGGATTGCAGAATTTGCTATAGACTTTTTGAATTCTTAGTTATGCTCTGTGGACTTACCAACACGCCAGCATCATGTCTAGAATTCATCAATGATACGCTACTCCCCTTTTTGAACATATTATGTACGGTATGTTCGGATGACATCCTCAATGATTGTGTTCATCCAAAGAAATATACAGAGCACATCCGAACAGTAATGACCTCACTCAAAGAAGCCATTCACTACCTGAAAGCAGGGAAGTTCGAGACTCATAAGAAATGAGTCAAATATCCAGAATTAATTGTTGGAGTGTAACACCGAGAGCTTCGCTCCAGGTTTCCCCGGTCAAAGTAGTATCCGAACTTAATTCGGGACTGCTTCGAAGATAGGTTAGGAGGTTCGCTCGGGATGTGAAATCACTAAAAGATTCTGAACAAAAAGAAGTAGCTTTTCAATGCGTATATTGTTAAGGCTTGTTCTCCTTGCTGAGAAGGTTGATGCCTTTCTACCTTCGAAGAACCCAAGGTCTTTATACCTTCGTCTCCGCTTTCTAACAAATACTTCTATCTATGCTTTTCCTCTAGAGCTCCAGTACCATAACCACCTTCGAACCTGCTTCGAACCAATGCCCATTCCTTCGCAACTGCCGCGGCCTCCATCTTTCGATCTTCTATCGTCTTTATCGTCATTAGATTATAATCAGACCATCGGTATCCTTTATGACATCAAGCTCGCGGGCTTGTGCCTCCGGACCAGTGGTATCCTTTCGATCTGATGACCTCCAGACAAATAGGCCTCTTTCGATAGAGAGCAGCTTTGCTGTTCAGAGTCAGCGCGTATTCTTAGGCCTCCAGCAGTCATCGGCTTTTGGCTGGCACCATACAGTTGATTGCCGGCTGTCCGTTTGTCGTCAGCGAGCGTCAGCTTCTTGGCCACTGCCATTGAGTTGTTTGTTGGCTGTCTGTTTGTTATCGGCGTTTTGGAGCAGAAGCGACTGTGGCCATTAACTAGCCGTCGATGCTTATCGATGGTGTGGGTGTTCGTTTGCTAGCCATCTGAAAAGATTGGCTCTGGCATCCGAGACGAGTGATAGCCGGTGACATCTAATCAGGGAAATCACGGGTGATCGTATGTGACCCTACTGCGAACTTGCTAGGTGTAACACTACCCCCTCTCTTAGAGAGTTCGTTTCTGAACGACCATACTCCATACTAATCTGCCCTTCGTTGCCTTTGGCGAAACATTGTTCAGTGCGCTGAATTCAATTATTCGAAATCCTCGACATAGTATATCCGCACAGACCATTTCGCTTCGACCAGCTTGAGCTATTCATGCACAATTGACTGATCAGTTTGCTTACATCCAGATGAGACATATGGCAGCAAGTAGAATTGATTAATCAGGTTGCATCCATCTAAGACACTTTGCTTTCTTTTTCTTTCTTTGATGATCTGGAAAAATCGTGACCCCATGTGCCCTTAAAACCAAATGCATCTTTTTTCTTGATCCATCTTTCTCTCATGATTTGGGAAATATGACCCCTTGTGCCCAAAAACCAAATCCTTCATCAGGTGTCTTGCTAGCCATTAAAAACCTTTCATGGGAAAAAGGTACTAGCTCAACTGTTTGATCCTATTATCCTTCGCGGCCTGAGGATTCTGTCTGTGATACTCCAATAACAGTCTTTCGTCGTCGAAGTTCTCATAAGGTTCCTCAGTCCAATCTGCTTCTTCCGGATACCCCTTCCACTTGACCAGATACAACACCTGTTTCTATTCCTTACTGTACTGGCTGCCCATGATCTCTTCAACTTCCTAACCCATTTCGTACTCGTAGCCGTCAACATCATAACCAAGCTCATTCTGCTCACTGGCCGAAGCAAGCTCGGGTGTAGGTCTAGTAGGGTTGGTGGCAAGTCGATAAGGTTCGATGAGTGATACATGGAATGCATTGTGAATACACCATCGATTCGGCAACTCAAGCTTAATAGTGGTGGGCGAGAGTACCTTCGAGACCTTGAAGGGTCCATGAAGCTTCGCATCTTGTTTCCTAGATGGTCTTCGAGTTTTGAGGTTCTTCCCACTTAGCATAACTAAATCACCAACCGAATACTTCGGAGGTTCCTTAGCACGCCTATCATGGTACTTCCCCATTGTCTCCCGTGCTTGCTCTGAGCCCTTACGGCCAAGTGCATGCACGCTGGTCAACCAGTGCACGTAGTTCCTAGATGCCGGATTCATTGCTTCTGCTTCGATGGGCCAATTCGTTCGAGGATTGAACCCAAAGTTTGCAAAGAACTGTGACATTCCTGTAGCGGTGGTGACAGAGTTATTATAGGCATACTCTGCCATTGGTAACATTTCGGACCAATTGTCCTGCTCATGATTGCAGTAATTCCACAGATAGCATTCCAGCGTTTGGTTGACTCTTTCCGTTTGCCAGTCCGTTTGAGGGTGGAATGGCGAAGACATCTTTAACCTAATATCAAGAGCTTCGACCAACGAGGACCAAAACGAGGAGGTGAACCTAGAGTCCCGATCTGACACTATGTTCGATGGTAGACCATGAAATCTCCATACTTCTTTCAAGAAGATTTTGACTAGGTCTGTAGCTGTCTTCTCACCATCTTTCAATGGAATGAAGTGAGCCATTTTCGTAAATCGATCGACTATTACCCATACTGATGAGCATCCGTCTGATACTGGTAAGTCGATAATAAAGTCCATGGAAATCGAATCCCATGGGCGGTATGATCATTCAAGAGGTTGTAGAAGTCCGTAGCGAGTGCGGCGAGCTGCTTTGTTCCTTTGGCATTCAGGGCATGAGCGGACATAATCTTCGATGAATTTCTCCATTTCTGGCCAAAAGAAATTTCGTCTGACCAGCTCGATTGTCTTGTCCTGCCCCATGTGTCCAGCCACCTTCGAATCGTGCTCCGCTTCAACTATCTGTTTCTTCAACTGCAGATCGTCCGGAATCCACAGTCTGCCTATATAATACAGGGTTTCGTCTTCGAATGAGATGTCTGGGCTTGGGTTACCTTCCATAGCTCGGACGTACTCTTCTTGCCATGCAGCATCGTTATTAGCAGCGCTGACCACTGCTTCTAACAGCCATGAATTGAACTTGGCTACTGAAATTGCTCTCAATTTTGCAGAAGAAATCGCAATTCGTTTGCCTTGTAACCTCATTGCCATTACTTGTACTGTTTCTCCTTCAGAAGTTACCAACTGATCACGTCTCAGAACGCGGTGGATAGGCTGATTTTCGTTTTCTTCGGCACTACCTCCCCCTTTTTTAGGGCGGTACTCCGAACATCTAGATAATGCATCCGGTTTCCCATTTGCACTGCCAGGTCGGTAGAATATTTTAAAATCATATCCTGCCAGCTCTTGAGCCCAGCGGGCTTGTTTCCGATTCAAGATCTTCGTAGTCGTAAAGTATTTGAGAATTTTGTGATCGTTGAAGACACTAATTGGATGAGCAGCTCCTTCGAGATAACGTCTCCATTCTTTGAATGCGGATACAATCGCGAGCATTTCTTTGTCATGGATTTCGTAGTTGATCTCGGCTTTATCCATCTTTCGAGAATGGTAGGCTATAGGGTGCAATCGTCCATCAATGACTTGGGAGAGTACTGTGCCGATTGCAAAATCACTTGCGTCAGTCTCAATCACAACGGGCCAAACAGGCTCGAAATGTCGTAAAATAGGTGCCTCGGTAAAGTACTTCTTTAGCATATCGAAGGCTATTTGGTTTCGCGGATTTACTTTCCAATTACACTTTACATTCGTTTTCTTAGTTAACTCCGTTAAGGGATGGCATATCTTCGAAAATCCTTCGATGACACGTCGATAAAAGTTGGCGAATCCGAGGAAAGACTGGATGTCCTTCACAGACTCTGGAATCTCCCATTAAAGAATAGTATCAATCTTGGCCTCTGACATACTGACACCTTCTCCCGATATGAGATACCCAAGGAACTCAATTTGTTTCTGGTGCCATTCGCACTTATCGGGTGCTATAGCCAAGTTGTTTTCCTGTAATTGATGAAGGACTTCTCAAGTCAATCGCACATGCTCTTCTTCGTTTTCTGTATAGATGAGGATATCATCTATATAGACTACTACTCCATGATCGATTAGATCTCGCAGGATCTCGTTCATCATATCTTGGAATGTGGCTGGCACGTTCACCAATCCGAAGGGCATAACTAGGTATTCATAATGTCCATATCTCGTATAAAATACTCTTTTCCATTCATCACCAGGTTTAATTCGAATGAGGTTGTAGCCTGCCTTCAAATCAATTTTGGTGAAAATGCTCGATCCAGCAACCCTGTCTCTAAGTTCGTTGATAAGTGGCAATGGATATCGGTTCATAATTGTCATACGATTTAGACCTCTGTGATCCACACACAATTGTAAGCCTCTTTCGTGTGGCTTTGGAACGAAGAGTATGGATGCACGCATGGGTGACTTGCTAGGACGGATCTTTCCAGAATCAAGCATTTCCTTCAGATATTCTTCAAGGACCAAAAGCTCCTTCTCTGAGAGCGCGTAGATGGGGCCCCATGGAGGTTGCTCTCCATCTTTCAAGTCAATGGCATGATCGTAGGATCGATGAGGCGGAAGAGCATTGGCAGTCTCTCCGTTGTATAACGTTTCGAAGTCTCTGTATTGCCATGGAATTCG
>WHVE01000722.1:0-66534 GCA_015178995.1 Trichophaea hybrida
TCCTACAAGTGGATGCTAGGCTAAAGGAACCTACAGATTTGGATGCCACGATACTGTTGGACCACCAGACCTTTGGCAGTGGTGATCTTACACTTGTCTACCTACTGTTAGTTATAATACCAAGCTCTGGGAGTGTTATTCTTTTGATATCACTCGACCCTGTCATATAGGTAGTTGTTGAAATAGTGATGCTAAAGAAAATAAATTGTATATTATCTAAGATGGCCACAAGGGTATATATATGAGAGTACAAGTATAGCTGAATGCCATCAGTCTATATCAGAATCAATAGTATTTCCAGTATTACCAAACATTATTTCTGGCCATATATTATCTTCAGCTGGGATCTATTGTTTCCACACTTTCCTTTTTGCTATACTCCATGGAGCAACAAAGAAAACAAATAAAATGAACACAAAGATAATGAAACATATGTACATGTACTGCCAGTGATTCCCAGTGTAGCATATCTGAAACTGTATATATAGAAAAAATGTATATTATGAAACCTCTACATACTGTGAAAGCTGCTGAAAGTACTGCATACTTTTCAGCTCTCAGCTCCTTTCAAGTGGCTTTCACTCACTTTTTTCATTTCATGGAGCTTTCAGGTCCAGGTTTTGTCTACTTTCTGTATCTTTTACAGTGGTGGCTATTTTGCAGTGGATTGGAAACAGATTTTCTTTCACTCTGGATTTTATTTTGCAGTGGCAGCCATTTTGCTCTAGATTCAATTTCATGATTTCCACTTGCAACTCTTCCAGCACTTCTCTGTTTTCTGGCTTTTGTACAACTTTCCTGATTATTTATCACCTTTCTTCACCATATACACAATATCATATATTCTAACCACTTATCTATCTACTGACGACAACTCATGGTTTGCCAAGTTCGCACTGCTTGGAGATCTCATAATATACATTGGATGGAGACTGTACAATGATGCTTTGGTAGATGGAAGTTGTCCGACAGAAGCACTTATGTGAGGGGTGGCAAGAAGGTTGAGTCTATTAGCTAGCTAGTGACGTGGAGGTCTATCGTGCCAGTGCTGGGTAACCTGGTCAGTACGCTTCAGCAGAGCCATACAGAGCTGCACCTTGTGTACACGTCTGAACCTCCTACCACTACCTCGCTCCAAGAAAACCAGCACCAGGCCCCAAATGGGGCACACAAAAACAAAATACAGCTAAAACATCCCGTCGATCACTCCTCCTGCATGTCAGCAGCCATAAGCAGCCCAAAAACCCAATTCTTAGCCTTCCAACATCCATCTATAGACCAACAGACCCTTTTTCTTGATGGTAGTGTCGCAGTAAATCTCTGCAGCCACTTTTCAAGTTGGCCAATGGTTGCCAATCCGGTTTGGAATATGCAAGCCACTTTACCTGATATTGTAGTGTTCTGGCTAAAGTGCCCTGATGCTCGAGAATGGCTTCAACCGCATACTCCGGATTCATGTCGGTCATCGTACGCAATTGTGGTGGTGGAAGATTCTCTCGGCCATAATCCACACGATTACGTTTCAGACAGGAGACATTAAAAACTTTGGGTATTTTCCAGTGAGCTGGGGTGTTTAACCTGAAAGCATTGCCACTGATGGCTTCGGTGATGCAAAACGGCCCGCAAAACGGCTGTTGAAACTTTCTGGAGTGAGATTTGCCGACTTTGATTTTGTTGGATTTGCATAGCTGATCGGGAGGAGCCTGGTGTTGAGAAAAACTGAATCTCCCACTTTGAAATCATGCGGGCGGCGAGATTAATTAGCTTCCAAAATCATCTTTGTTTGCACTTCCTCCAACCGCTCTCTCAACATGTGGATATCTGACATTATCTGCTCGGCGAATTCGTCTGCATCCAGGCTGATTTTTGGCAGCCGGTCAGCCCTCAGGAGCGGTACCAGCAGATTAATCAGCATCCTCGACACGAATCCCACGTCAGCCCGAAACTGAGAAGTCTCTAGAGACTTATAGTGCGCTGCATTGTAGGTGAATTCAGCCAATGGTAGCAGGCGGTCCCACTCTTTTGGCACTGAGCCACGTACGTCTTCAAATAGCGTTCGATGACTGCATTCAGATTCTCCAGTTAGCCGTCTGTTTGCGCATGATAAGCGGTACTGTGACTGCGTTTGATTCCCGGTTGGGCTGTCAGGGATCCCCAGAAATCTGACATGAAGCGCGTATGGCTGTCGGAGATAATGTCATCCGGAATTCCCCTATTTCGAACCCACATCTCGACAAACTATCTGGCGAATGCTTCTGCAGTTAGATCCTTTTCCTGGCTGCTTTCCACCGTACTCTCTTGGTTAGTGGATCGACAATCGTAATTATGCAGTCGTAGCTGACTCTGGCCGTAGCTGGTAATTTAGTAATGAAATCCATATTAACCCTTGAAGCCCGTGTCTCCGGAATCGGCAGCAGTTGCAGCAAGCCATATGGGAGTTGATTGGAATGTTTGACACGGTGGCAAACTTTCCAACCTCGAACCCATGCTTATACGGACTGAGTTGACTGAAGGTAGTACAATCGTCATGCAATGGCTACCGCCATTTTTTCAGCTCCTTGGTGTCCTCCACCAAGCAGTGAATCATGGGCTTCCGAGATAACGTTGCTTCGCATGTCCAACGGGATGCAGAGTGCCCCAGTACTCCTCCGAAAAAGAAGGCCATGATCAAGTCGGAACAGTCTTGTTCGCACCATGTTTTTCCGATAGTGCGTTTCTTTCAAATGCTTAGATGCCCGACTTTCCGCCTTGTTGGTTACTTCGGCTTCCTCACGAAAGACGTTGACAATTGGGCCGAAATACACATCTTCCACCAGTAGCTCACACACCTCCTGCTTCTATTCCTCCGCACCGATGATCTGAAGTTCCATGGTATTTATGCTGATGGTGGCTGCTGGGGTTGCCAAAACCGGATGGCGAATCCTGCTCAACGCATCTGCTACCAGATTGGCCGCTCCTGGGAAGTACTTGATTGAACAGTCGATCTGATGCAATTTATCTAGGTGTCGCCATTGGCGGCTAGGCAGCTTCTGCTGGCTCAGGATATGCTGCAGCGACGTGTGGTTGGGGTATACTGAGGTATGTCGATTTCTAAGGTAAGGCTTCCTGTGGATGAAATTGTCGTGGATCGCCAACTACTCGCGGTCATACTCTGCGTAGTGCCTCTTCACATGATGTAATTTTCGAGAGAAGAAGCCCAGTGGATGTTCCACCAGACGGCCCTCCAGTCCCCAGGGTTGCTTTTGCGCCAGAACGCCTCCAATCGCCACATCTGACACATCGGTGCACAGGATGTAGTCTCGCTCTGGATCGCGTGGTGCCAGGACCGGAGCAGACGCCAAAGCCCTCTGAATATTGTCGAATTCCGCCTGATGCTTCCGAAGCCACCGAGATTTGCTTTTATTGGCTGTCAATGCGTATAACTGTCGTCCGGTGTGCGAACTTGTGCACAAATTTCCTATTGTAGCCTTCCAACCCCGTCAACGACCACAGCTGGGCCGTGCTTGCCACTATCGGCCAGTCATTTATGGCTGCGATCTTCCTGTCCTGCATGTGGATTCCACTCAAATTGACCTTGAAATAAACGAATGACGTCTCCGTAGCTCCAAAAACGCATTTTCGCTCATTCAATCGAAGATGCACTGCCCTAAATGCCAGCAGGATAGTGTCGACATGTATCTTGCGTCCAGCAGAACTGTGAAAAAAACTCAGCATGTCATCCAGGTATACAATTGCAAACTTTTTGTATGGGCCCAAGATGCGATTAATGGCGTGCATGAATACTGACGGCACATTAGCCAGACCAAACAGAATCACCGTCCACTCATAGAAGCCATCTGGAGCGACGAATGCAGTCTCATGCCTGTCATCTGGGTGTATGCACAACTGGTGATAGCCACTGGCTGGGTCGAGCTTGGTAAATACCCTGGAACCGTGTAGCTGATCAATGAGATCATCTATGTATGGATGTGGATACCGGTCTCTGGTAGTGATTGCATTTAGGCCTCTGTAATCAATGCACATCCGAAGTCCAGAGCCATCTGGTTTTTTAACAATGATCACTGGTGCTGCGAACCGGGAGTGGCTGTCAGTGACCCAGCCATTGGCCAGTAACTTGGCAATCTGGGGTTCGAATTCCAAGCGTTCCGATTCTGACATCCGGTATGGCTGGCGATGAGGCGGCTTTCCTGTTGGGTCGGTGTCAATGCACAAGTCGTGTTTTGAAGATGGCGGGACTCCCGTTGGCGGTTCAAAGAGGTCGGCAAATGCTTTCCTAATTCATAGCCGCCACGTTTCGAGGTCTGCAGGCTTGTGTGGAGTGGGCTCTTCCTCCTCCTCCATTATCTTGTCGATACGTTCCCGAATATTGACAATGAAAATCTCTGATGACTTGCACTTGGCTATGAAGGACACACAGACCATATTGATCGCTGATTTATGGGCCACTGTCCTACAATGGGCCCGAACTTCTTTCAATCGTTCTTGGTGAGGTCGCAGACATACAAGTCCTGTCATGACGATTGTTGAAGGAAGGCGGGAGCCTTGCTGCAACTCTGTCCAATCGGGCTCCAGCATGTGTAGAGTACTAGTTTTATGGTTGATGATATGCAGATTGGTTGCCATCCAATCTTTACCCATGATTAGGTCATAGATGCCACCCAAGTCAAAAATTGTGTACCACCCGGAGATGTTGACGCAATGGCCGGTGACACCTCTTATCGACGCATTGAGCCAAATTGCCATATATCCTCCTCTGCCTTCTCTTTTCCTGCCACAGAGACTCTCACGCGTCCGCAAAGTCGACGTTTCAAGTCCAAACAATTGGTGTAGGCAGTATCCACGTAACGATGGGAGGCTCCGCAATCACACATGGAGTATGCTGAACGCATGTTATTACTGGAGGTTGAAACGGAAGCGTTAAAACATAGTAAGTCAGAATTAGGCGGACTCGGAGGAGCAGAAGTCTCATTATCTGTCAAACTGCTGAAGTACAATTTCACATGCCGTATGCATGCTTCTTTGCCTTCCCCCAATTCCTTACTCTGCACTGGTTTCATTTTTCCACTAATATTCTGGGTAGTAGGACGTTCCACCACTACTCCCAATTGTCATTTCCCTGGCCGTCTTCCTCATCCCCAACCTCCTGCTCTCCTGCCAAATCCTCCCCATCATCGTTCATGCTTGCATCCCCCCCTGCGGCCGCATGGACGATATTGATGCTCCCGGCCGCTGATCCGGCCGACGTTCCTGGGCCACCACAATGAGTATCGATGCGATCACGTCTACTGTTTTGTCTGTTGTGGTTTCCACCAGATCTTGCACGGAAAGCTTGGCCGCGCCCCTGCATGTCTGAAGTCACACAATCACGTGCCTCATGTCCAAAACCGTTACAGCGGTAGCACCTGGTGTTGGCGTTAGCTACAGTAAGATCCATCGGCTCCGTACCGATAGGCATTGGAATAGTGGCTGCGTTAGGCGGGGCAAAGTTGGCGCTATAGTTTACTGGCGTAGCAGTGATAGCCGGATTCGAAGTTGTACGATCAGAGAATTCACCAGCAATCTCCATAGCGTCGGCCAACGTTAACGGGGTACCTGGCTGCAGCTTATTTTGCATCCAGGCTGAGGCAATAATCTGATCTGCGATTCCTGCAGGAAGTTTGGAACAGTACTCGTTGTACAGGGGATCCTCACGTGTAATAGTGGTCTCTTTTTGCAGCATTCGGATGAGCTTGGAGACGCGCTTGTTAATGTGCGCAACTTCTCCAACCCCTCTGGAATAGCGTAGCGTGCGGATCTCCTTTCGAACAGTGGTAATAGCCACTTCTGGGACGAAACGATGGTGAAAACGGGACTCGACAAGAGGCCACGTCAGTTATGCATATCATCCGTCTACAGGAGGAATGACCGTGACACCTTGCTGACAAATCCAGTGTGCGAACCAACTGTACGCCTCAGGATCCCTGAATCGCCAGGCCGAATCGATGCACTTGTCCGACTCCGTGATACCCATTGCCGCTCTGCCTTGGCGAACCCAGTGCTCCACCTTGTGAAGGAACAGATTGACAGTCTCCAGCTTAAGGTCCCTCGCAAACAATGGAGGCTGATGCTGTTTCAGGTGGGATTTTGAGAAGGACCCTCATCCACCACCATTGCCACCCGCACCGAGACGAGCAGTCATTTCAAAATGAGTAATGAATTGGCCACACCAATTCTCAGCCTCCACAAGTGTGTCATCTCGTGCGGTAGTCACCGTACCAAGCTGGACCTCCAGTGATTGTACGCGATCGATAAGGCGTCAGAGATTGTTGGTTTTGGAGGAGTAGGACTGGTAGATTGTCGCGTAAAACTCTGTAGGTTCTTGGTGGCAGATAGCGGTGACGTTGGCATTGGCAGCGTTCTGCGCTGTGCGAGCTGTTCTTTGAAAATATTTAATCCGGCCGTCATCATTGGCTACTCCCGGGAGAGGGCAGCCGAAACCTTATTCTGCCATTCTGATTAGTACAAGTTCTTACAGTAACTTTTTTAGGGCTACGCCTAACAAGGCCGGAACACAGTGCCGGCCAACATGAATACTTAGTGTAAAGCTTGCTGTTGTAGGATGTGAAGTCCAACCGTTTGTTATGGTAGGTACGGGATTTGAACGTTGCTTCGTCTTTGTAGTCGTACGCGCAGAAACTTCATCGTGTTGCGTTTCTTCGAAAAATGTTCAGCAAACCTTCTGGCGCACCTCTCCTTCGCAAGATCGCGGGATTGGAGAGCTGCCGAGCGTCATATGACCAAAAGAGAGGAGAATAGAGGAGTTGCTACCAATTGAGGGGTCGCGAGAAGGTTGAGTCAATTAGCTATCTAGCAACGCGGAGGTCCATCGTGCCAGTGCCAGGTAACTTGGTCAGTGCGCTTCAGCAGAGCCGCACAGAGCCGCACCTTATGTACACGTCTGAACCTGCCACCTTATAGCTGAATGCAAGTGGTACAGGTGGGAGATAGTTAGTAAGAAGATGCATCAAAAGGATTCTCATATAGTGGTGACCAATAAGAGGCTGTACATCAGTGGCTTTGTTTCAAAGAGTATTGGGAAGGAGTAGCCTCAGTGATGTGATGCTGGATTGGCCCTGAAACTAAGAAAGAATGGACAGAAGAAAGAAAAAGAGGAGTTGATGATTGGTTGCATGTCACCAGTATCCATTTGAAGTCTGAATCCATGACAATGAAGCAATACAGGGCATGAATAAGTGTAGCCCAGCTCGATTCCCCTACTTTCGTGATTATCTGGGTTGGCCATAGATACAGGGCTGCCATGAAGGTTCATCGGTTTTTCAATATCAATTTCCAGTGATTGAACCCAATAATGCGCCAAATTGGTGAATGTTCATTCCAATACCAAAGGTTAGCATACTTCCCAAAATGATTGTACTTCTGAAGATTATTAGTTCTCTGGCACTGAAGATTATCCTACCACTGAAGTTTATCCTAGTCTAACCACTGAACCTTATCAAAATCTCACAACTGAAACTTACTTGAGTTTTGCAGTCACCAACAAAGCTTATTTGAGTCTTACTACCCAACCTTATGTAAGGCTTACCACAGAGGCATATTCAAGTCTCACCGCCAAACCATATTCAGGTGTCACCATTGAAGTGTTACGGGGGTGCTCTTGTGTGTGTAGAGGTAGATCGATATCTTTGAACTTGTTGTTGATACAATCTGACCTTGATAACTAAGAGGAAGTTGAAGATGTGGAATTCAAAAGTAACTTGTCGTAGTCATTGTCAGGTGTGTATGTGTATTGGCATCCCACAAGGGCACGGCCGTTACCTATTTAGAAGTCGTAGGAATCCTGTAGGCAGTCTTCCAAAGACTCGTCAGTGGCTCGTTCGGATGGATACTCGCTGGTTGCGCAGTAATGGACGTAGTCGTCCACAGGGTTATGATATACTAGAAGGGCGTATACAAACCGGAAGTGCGAGAGGTTGTGGCAGCAGTTGTGTAGGTAGGCAGCATTGTAAATAATAATGTCTTCACGTGCATATTCAGGCATAGATAAATAATAGATATTCTTAAGGTAAAAACTTAATAATATTTCAGGTGGTTTTCCGCCGTTGTTGTTCTGACTGTGGTTGTTGCTAGAGCTTGATCGTTGTGTTTAAACAGTAGGTTTATGTGGTCTTTTATAGGTGAGCATTTCTCGTCAGAGGTATATCAGTGAGGCATGATGGTACTTCTCTTATCACAATGATTTGTATGTATAGTACTATCTCAATTACACTTAGTTCACCGAAGTTGGTGTTCACATATTCACCGATCGTTGCATCAGAGCCGATCTCGGTAGATAGTTTGTGGAGAGTTCCGTTTGACAACGTGTGGGTGCGTAAGCTCCCACCAGGCATCCCAAAGGTTATCCAGCTTTTATGGTGACGTTGCTGACGCACATATCGGACCATGACTTCGTATGAGTTATCTTTCGTCATCATGAGTGGAATAGTGATCAAAGTTTTAATGAGCTACCAACCCATACTGTGCCACGTACCTAGTGTCATCGCGACTTACCCGTGTTCCTGTAGGGAGGTGCGCTCTCTCAGTTATTGCGCATAGTGTGACAGAGCTGGGGTTCGACAGTCTAGGCCCGAACACTTTTCTGTTTTACGTAGAACCAACTACCAGGGCGCAGTTAGCTTATCTCCGTTGATTATTCCACTCAGGAGATAGCAAAGTCCCTCATTGTAAGAAAATATCGTTCATCCGCTAGGATCGGGGAACTGTGTTCCGACCGTAGCTTTTATTCCAGTATTAGTTTGATATGAAGTAATACTGGTCTGATTCATAACGCACAGTGGACTCTATGGTCTCTGCAAGGCAGTTATGTTTGCTTCGGCAGTATAGTTTGGTGTGTCCCATGCCTTGGCCAGCACTGAAGGAACTTTTCCCTCAGTTGCCATCAGATCGAGTGTGCATACTGTCTCTCCCTGCAGATTGCATTTCTGAGGCCGAGACACGGTATTGGAGCAAGGAATATTAAGAGAATTTCACCCGGCTATGTTGGGCCTTCCGCTCGCTCATCAGTAGACATCCTCAAGGGTGTAATCCCAACCGTTCGTCATAGTTCGACATAGGTGAGGTTGGGAGACTAAGCCTGATGTACCTCGTACGCATGATAAAGGAAAACCCCTAACATGAAGCTTATCAAGAAGATTCAGTCCAGTAGCTAGCTAGCAATGTGGAGATTGATTGTGCCAGTGCCAGGTAATATAGTAAGTGCACTTCAGCTGAGCCGTACAGAGCTGTACCTTATGTATATGTCTGAACCTCCCACAACTACCCCTACTCCAAGAAAACCAGCACCAGCCCCCAAAACCAAGTACACCAAAAGAAAATACAGCTAAAAACCTGACAATCCCTTCTGCTGTGTGTCAGCAGCCATAAGAAGCCTCAAATACTTGGTTTTTAGCCTTCTGTCATCTATCTATAGACCAACAGACTCTTTTTTTGATGGTAGTATCGCAGAAAATCACTGCAGCCACTTGTCAAGTTGGCCAATGGTTGCCAATCCGGTTCGGAATATCCAAGAGACTTTATGTTATATTATAGGGTTTTGACTGAAGTACCCTGATGCACAGAAATGGTTTCAACATCATACTCCAGATCCTTGTTGGTCATCCAACGCAATGGTGGTGGTGGAAGATGCTCTCAGCTGGAATCCGCATGATTATGTTTAAGATGGGACATATTAAAAACATTAGCATTTTCCGGTGAGCTGGGGTGTTCAACCTGAAAAGCTTGACACTGTTGGCTTCGGTCATGCAAAATGGCCCACACAATGGCTGTGGAAACTTTCTGGAATTGAGATTTGCCAACTCCGCTTTTGTTAGATTTGCATAGCCAATCATGACAAACCTGGTGTTGAGAAAAACCGAATCTCCCACATGGAAATCATGTGGGCATCAAGATTTACCAGCTTGCAAAATCATCCTTTTTTGTGATTCCTCCAACCACTCGCACCACAAGCAGAGATCTGGCATTGTCTGTTCGGCGAATTCTTCTGCTTCCAGGCTGATGTTCAGCTACCAGTTGGCAGTTTGGGTCAGTAGCTGCCAATCAATTGGCATCATCAGCATGAATCCCATGTTGGCCCAAATCGGAGAAGTCTTGAGAGACTTATGGTTCCCTGGGTTACAGGTCAATTCAGCCACTAGTTGTAGGTGGTCCCACTTCTTTGCACACTGAGCCATATACAGCTTCAAATAGTGTTTGATGAGTGCATTCAGATTCTCTGCTTGGCCATCTGTTTGCGGATGACATCGGGTACTGCGATGGCATTTGATTCCCAGTTGCATAGTCAGGGGTCCTCAGACATCAAACATAAATACGTATCTCCATCGATGATGATATTATTTGGCATTCCCCAATTTCGAACCCACATCTCAATATACTTTCTGGCGAACTCTTCCGCAGTTTGAATTTTTTCCCTGACTGCTTTCCATCATACTTCCTTGGTTAGCGGATTGACAATCATAATTATGCAGTTGTAGCTGCCTATGGCTGTAGCTGGTAATTTTGTAATGAAATTGATATTAATCCTTGAAGTCTGTGTCTCTGGAATTGGCAGTGGTTGCTGCAAGCCATACAGGAGTTGATTGGAATGTTTGACATGGAGGCAATCATCACAACCTCAGACCCATACCTGTACAGAGTGGGTTAACTGAGGCCAATGAAATCGTGATGCAATGTCTGCAGCAGTTGTTTCAACACCTTGGTGTTCTCTACAAAGAGGTAAGTTATGGGCATCCAAGATGATGTTGCTTCGCATGTCCAATGTGATGTATAGTGCCCCAGAATACCTGCAAAAAAGAAGCCCATAATCAAGTTGGAACAATCTTGCTTGGACCATGTTTTTCTAATGGTGCTTTTCTTTCATACCATCAGATGTCTTTGATTCCACCTTCTGGGTTACTTTGGCTGTTTCATGCAAGATGTTGACAATTGAACCGAAATATACATCTTCCACCAGTATTTCATACACATCTTGCTTTCTTTCCTCTGTGCCGATGATCTGAAATTCAATGGTCTTTATACTGATTGTTACGGTTGTACTGAGTGACGATCGATGGTGGAGTGATGATCGGCGAATGATAAAAAAGATACAGCATGACAAAAATGAAATCAGGTTTTGAACAGAGGCTAAAGCACGACGAGAATGAAATCCGGTTTCAAACAGAGGCTAATGTCCGAAGTCACGTTTCGAACAGGAAATGACAGAATCGTGCAAAGGCGATGTACAAAGAAAGCAGGAGTTCAGAGGTATTACGGAACGAGTGAATTACTGTATATAAACCAGGCGTTTGGCAGATGATAAGTTTCTTTCTTCACTCGTTCTCTCATCTATAAAACAATCAATTTGCTTCGGCTTTCACATCTTTCACATTCGGTACTCCTGGATCGAGTCTCTTGCGTACAGTCTTTGTTTCATTAGCTACAGGCTATTCTCGACTCTGAGTATCCTGCCCTCAAATTATATAACCCCTAGAACTCCGAGCCCTGAACCCTCGACATCCCGCCCTGAATCCTTCACATTGATGGTGGCTGCTGGGGTTGCTGCAACAGGATGGTGAATTCTGCTCAACACATCTGCTACCAGTTTGGCTGCTCATGGGGAGTACTTGATTGAACGGTCGATCTGCTGCAGTTTATCCAAATGTTGCCATTGGTGGCTAGCAAGCTTCTGCTGGCGAAGGATATGCTGAAGTGACGCATAGTCGGTATATATTGACATACAGTCGAGGACATTGGGTGAAGAGACACTAACACTAAAATCTGTAACTTCGCAATGGAACACCACATCTAAAAACATCTGTCCTCATACCCAAACCATCCCCCACAAGCATGTGACATGAGGCAACAATCAAGAAGAGAGTCATGTGTATAGAACTCCATGCAGACCGGAAAAGTTATCGAGACATCAAAAATGCGACCGGGGTGAACAAGGATGTCGCGCAACGTCCTGTCAAGCTCTGGACCGACCACAATCAACTTAAGCCCACCTCACGCTCTGGGCCTGTACTGAAGCTTTCTCCGCGCAATCAGCCATTTATAAGAAGACTCTCCGATAGTAACCCCTATGCAACTCTTGCTGAAATTACGCGTTCCTCCGACCTAAATGTCAAACCACAAACAATAGATACCTATTTGCGACACATGAACCTCTATGTATGTATTTGTCGCAAGAAGCCATGCCTTGATGTTGCACATCGCCGAATGAGAAAGAGATAGGCTAGAGAGAAACGACTCTGGGATAAGAAACAGTAGCACAAGGTCATTTATACAGATGAAATCAAATTGGAGGTGGGACATACTGGACCTAGGGGGAAGATACGATGGCCACCAGGAACAGCATTTGAAGAAAAATACTTAGAGCCTACATTTGCTGGAGAAAAGTGACGTATCATGTTCTTTGCTGCCTTTACCTATGGTTGGCACTCTCCCTGAGTTGCTATTCGTAAACGGACAGAAAATGAACGTACCAGCAAACATGACAAGCTGGGATTCAACTCTGCCCAGTATGTGAACAAAGTTTTCATTCCACAAGTTCTACCAGAGTATGACAGACAAGGTGGTATAGATATTGGACTGGAGACTGTTGAGGGTGGAGCAAAATACCATACTTCAAATTATATACGGAAATTCAGATTAATGAATAGGGTCCAGAGAATGGAGTGGCCAGCCAATTCTCCAGACCTCAACCCTATTGAAAATATTTGGTCTTGGTTTAAGAGAAGGTTTAGAGATCAATGTCTAGACTCTAAGCGGTACCCCAATACATATCAGGAGTTAATTGATCCTGCGCAGGAAGTGTGGGAAAATATGCTATGGCAGCGGATATATAAAGCTATAGATAGCATGCCTGAGAGGATTGTCACTGTAATTCGCAGACATGGAGGAGCAACAAAGTGGTTGAATGGGGGTTAGCATATTTAGAAGCACTCTGTCTATTCTCTTTCTAATTTAATGGTTGGTTGTTGTGTAAGTGGGCAGTCTCTTGGTGGCTATACCTACTCGCGGACATACCAAGCCCCACTGTCTCTTCACCCAACAGCCTCAACTGTATATTGATTGCAATGGTCAGGCTCCCAGTGGATCAAATTGTTGTTGATAACCAACAACTCGCGGTCATAATCTACATAGCACATCCTGATATCATGTCATTTGCGAGAAATGAAGCCCAGCTAACATTCCATCAGCTGGCCTTCCGGATCCATGGATTGCATTTGAGCCAGAATGCATCCAATTGCCTCATCTGACATATCAGTGTGCAGGACATAGTCTCACTAAGGATTGTATAGTGCCAGTACTGGAGCCGATACCAAAGCCCCCCGAATATCATTTAATTCCACCTGATCCTTCCACAGCCACCGAAATGCACTTTTATTAGCTGTCCATGTGTATAACTATATGGTCTGGTGCACAAAGTGTGCACAAATTTTCTATAGTAGCCTTCCAATCCCAGGAATGACTGGAGCTGGACTGTGATCACCAGTATTGGCCTGTCATTTATGGCTCCAATCTTCCTGTTCTTGGTGTGGATTCCACTTGAATTGACCTTGAAACTGACAAACGACGTCTTGGTAACTCCAAGAATCTATTGTCACTTATTCAATCGAAGATGCGCCACCTGAATTGCTAGCAGGATATTGTTGACATGCATCTTGTATTCGGCCAAACTGCGAGAAAAAATCAGCATGTCATCCACATATACAATTGCAAACTTCTTGTACAAGCCCAAGATGTGATGCGTAAATGCATAAATGCTGACAGTGCATTAGCCAGACCAAACAAAATCACCCTCCACTTATAAAAGCCATCTGGAGTGATGAACACTGTCTTTGTACCTGTCATTAGGGTGTATGCGTAACTGATGGTAGCCACTGGCTAAGTCAAGCTGGGTAAACACCCTGGAACCATATAGCTGATCAATGAGATTTTCTATCTATGGAAATGGATACCAGTCTCTGGTAGTGATTGCATTTAGGCCTCTGTAATGAACACATATCTGAAGTCCGGAGCCATCCGGTTTTTTTGACAATGATCTCCAGTGCTGGGAATTGGGAGTGGCTGTCAATAACCCAGCCATTGGCCAGTAACTTGACAATCTGGGTTTCAAATTCCAAACGCTTCAAATGAGATATCAGGTGTGGTTGGCAATGAGATGGCTTCGCAGTTGGGTTGGTGTCAATGTGGAAGTCATGTTTTGAAGCTGGAGGGACTTCTATTGGCAGTTCGAAGAGTTCTGCAAATGCCTTCCTGATAAATAGCCACCATGTTTAGACGTCTGCAGGCTTGTATAGAGTGGCCCCTTTATCCTCCTCCATTATATTATCGATATGTTCCCAAATATTGTCTATGACATCTCTGATGACTTGCACTTCACAATGAAGGCCATGGAAACCATATTCATTGCTAATCCATGAGCCACAATCCTGTAATGGGCCTGAACATCTCGCAATTGTTCTTGGTAAGGTCGAAAACCTCCAAGTGATGTGGTGATTATTGTCGAACAAGGGCGGAAGCCTTGCTGTGGATCAGTCCAAGCGGGTTCCTGCATGTGTAGAGTACTAGTTTTATGATTGATGATATCCAGATTGGTTGCCACCCAATCTTTACCCACAATTGGATCTTGGATGCCTCCCAAGTGGTAAAGCGTATACCACCTGGAGATGTCAATGCAATTGCTGGTGATTTCTCTCATCAACATATTGAGCCAAACTTGCTCTCTATCCTCCTCTGCCTTCGCCTCCCGTGGGACAGAGACCCACATGCACCGCAAAGTCAACGTTTCAAGTCCAAAGAATTGGTTTAGGCAGTATCCACATAATATTTGGAGGTATTGCAATCAAACAAGGAATATGCTAAACGTATTTTATTATTGAAGAATGAAATGGGAACATTAAAACGCAGTAGGTCAGAATCAGGCGGACTTTGAGGAGCAGAAGTCTCAGGATCTATCATGCTGCTCAAGTACAATTTCACATGCTATATGTGTGCTTCTTTGCCTTCCCCCAATTCCTTACTCTGCTCCGTGTTCACTTTTCCAATAATATTCTGGATAGTATAATGTTCCACCAGTTCTCCCATTTGCCATTTCCCTGGCCATTGTCCTTATCCCCAACCTCCTGCTCTGCTGCTGAATCCTGCCCATCATTATTCAAATCTGTTTCCTCCTCCGCGGTATCCTGGATGTGATTGATATTCCCAGCCACCGATCCGGCTGAAGTACCTCAGCCACCATGACCAGTATCAATGCGCTCACGACTACCGGCCTGTCTGCTGCAGTTTCCACCAGTTCTTGCACAGGAAGCTTGGCCGCACCCCTGTGTGTCCGGAGTCACACAATCATGTACCTCATGTCCAACACTGTTACAGTGATAGCACCTGGCATTGGCATTAGCTACAGTAAGATCCATCGTCTCTGGACCAATAGGTATTGGAATAGTGGCTGTGTCAGGGGGAACAATATTGGTGCTATAGTTTACTGGTATAGCCATGATAGCCAGATGTCAAGTTGTATGTTGAGAAAAATTTACTGAGTATCTGCATAGTGTCGGCCAACAAAAACTGGGTACCTGGTTGCAGCTTCTGTTGTAGGGGGACTGAGGCAATAATTTGATCTGCAAATCCCACAGGCCATTTGGAACTGTAGTCGTTGTATAGTGGATTCTCATGCATAATCGTGGTCTCTGGGTGCAGCATGCGAATGAAATCAGGGAAGCGCATGGTACAATGTGCAATTTCTCCAACCGCTGTGGAATGGTTTAGCATGCAGATCTCCATTCGAACAGTGGTAATAGCAACTTCTGGAACAAAACGATGGTGAAAAGCTGACTCGAAAACAGGCGTTGTCACAGTTGCAAAAGAGCCGTCTTCAGTAGGAATGACCGTGACATCTCACTGATGAATTCAGTGTGCGAACATTCTGTACACAGGATGCATGGATCACTAACCTGAATCGATACTCTCATCCAACTCCATGGTACCGATTGCCACTCTGGCTTGGCAAACCCAGTACTTGACCTGGCTATGGAACTGATTGTTCATCTCCAGATTGAGGTCCCCGGGATACAATGGAGGCTGATGCTGTTTCAGGTCGAATTATGAGAAAGATCCTTCTCCACCACCATTGCCACCTGCACCCAGATGAGCGGTCATTTGAAAATGAGTATCCAATTGGCCAGATCAATCCTCTGCCTCTGCCAGCCCGTTCTCTTGTACAGTAGTGACCGTGCCAAGCTGTGCTTCCAGTGACTATACGCGATGGATATAGTGTCAGAGATTGTTGGTTATAGAGGAGTAGGACTGGTAGATTGTCACCTGAAAATCGGTAAGTCCTTGGCAGCTAATAGCTATACCATTGGTATTGGCAGCATTCTGGGGCATGTGAACCGTTCTTTGAAAATATTGAATCAGGCCGTCATTATTGGCTACTCCCAGGAGAGGCTAGCCACAATCTTTTTCTGACATTCTGATTAGTGCCAGTATTTACAGTAACTTTTTTTCAAGGCTACACCCAACAAGGCTGGAACACAGCACTAGTCAGCCAGAATACTTCATGAAAAACTTGCAGTTGTTGAATGTGCAGTCCAACCATTTGTTGTAGAAGGCGCAGGATTTGAACCGCGCTTTGTCTTTGTACTTGTACATGAGGAAACTTCACCGCATTTAATTTTCTTAACAAACACCCAGCATACCTTCTTGTGCACGACTCTTTTACAAGATGTCAGAATTTGAGAGCAGCTGAGTATTATATAACCGAAAGTGAAAAGAATTGAGGAGTTGCTACCAAGTGAGGCGTTACAAGAAGGTTGAGTCAATAAGCTAGCAAGTGATGTGGAGGTCGATTGTGCCAGCGCCAGATAACCTGGTAAGTACGCTTCAGTAGAGCCAGACAGGGCCATACCTTATGTACATATCTGAACCTCATACAGTCTCCCTATCGAAGGTTATTCCGATCTTACCACCGACACTTGTCAGAGTTCCACCACACAAGCTGACTCCAGTCTCTGAATAGAATCATATCTAAGTTTCACTTGCAATCAAATTTCAACATATTCAACTCAACGGTGTTGAGGAATGCAATTCATGATTCAAGGTGAATAGTTCTGATTTGAGCCTTGGAGAGAGCAAATCTCCAAGTCAAATTGTAAGAGTATACAGCTGTGTACAGTCTTGTATAGGAGTATATTGGTAGATATGGTTGCAAACATGGATATCTGAATAATTCAGTGTAGTACGTGAGTTGGAATATCACTAGAGTGCAATTGCACTCATGTGAAGTGAATATATATGGGGCAGTTACCCACCCGCCATTACATCATCCCTATCTCTCACTGCAGACCCCCTGGGCTACTATTCCTGTACACAACAAGAGAACAAAGTAGAGATTCAGACTCATATACCCTCATGCAGCCTCATAAATCCCACTACTCATTGATACCACTCAATGGTGACCTTTTGGTGGATCCAGCGAACGGGGCAACTCCCACTCCAGTGGTCAGTAGTTAACAACCAATGGTGATGCCATTGATACTGGATAAAGATCCAATAAGAAGAGAAGAAAAGATATCAGAAGTAGACAGAAGCAAACACCCAATTAAACCCAATAACCACTATTTCTCCAAGCTCATTTCTTTGAATCCAAGTTTGCAAACACATGCCCATTGCCAAAGTAAGTATCAATCCAAGTCTATAGTTCAAAATATTCAAGTGGACCTCCAATTTCTTCCAATGCAAGCAATTGCTCCCAGTAGTATCACTCCCTGGAGCTTATGTCATCAGTGGCTTATACCATCAATCGTTTGTACATCAGTTCTCTTGTAGAACAAATTTTTATAGTCTCCAGGGGAGCCACCATGGCCATGATATGTCTTGAAATAGTCTCTGCAACAGTTAATTAAGTTCAATAGATATAGTTATCCTGATTATAGCTGCTGAACCACGGTTGATGCTCCCATCGGCTCCATACACAGCTTTGATCCGGTTACACCATTGATTAAATCTTCCAGTACATCTTTGAGTCCATGGTTCCAAATATCCAAAACCACTTTGATAGTGGGCCAGCAACCCACCTTTGAGGGCATGCCCATATCTATTCTCCACTTTGCTTCTAGCTCACCAAATTTGAATTAAAATCTCATGGCAGACCTCATCGGTAATAACCTCCACACTCAGCATTGATTCAATTTCGCATTGATTAGTTCCAGATTAGCTTGTGTATCAGTTATCTGGATTTTCTTTGTTTTTGTCTTTTGGTTACCATTTGGCTTCAGATTCAATAGTGGCTGGTTGAGTTCTGTCAACATAATCCAGCCCTGAGTCGCAGTCATCATATATTGATATAAATTCATATGTGCATGTTCAAGTTATGGTATCTAACTCATGAGGGTGCCATAACAGGTTTTACTCACAATATTGCTAACTGTGCTTTCGCTTCAGTGGTGTCAAGGTATCCAATCTCCAGATGTCATGCCTTCGACATCCGAATTCATTCATAAATCTAACCTATACGCATTCTATATTAAGATCTTATAATGTAATTCCAGTGCAGTTGCACTATTGGAAACTCAACAAAGGCTGCATCCCAACAGATTTGATTATTTAATCAGGAGCTTAAGCTTACATCCCAGTCCAATATATCTAACTTGGGAGCATGGAATATGAAAATCATATGTACCATATAAATGTCCTTCAATACACTTGCTCTCTCACAACATTTTGTTCGGGGTTTTCCCTTAGCATATGTATGAGGTACATTAGGCTTAGTCTCCCAGGCTCACCTGTAACAACTTATGTTACGGGTCGAGAATACACCCCTGAGGATGTCTACTAATGAGTAAGTGGAAGGCTCAACATAGTTGGGTGAAAATCCCATAATATTCCAAGCTTCAATACCATGTCTTAGCAAAGTGGACTAGCTAATCCACGCAGAGACAATACGTACGTTCGATCTGACAGCGACCAAGGGGTAATACCTGAGGCGCTGGCTAGGACATGGGACACATGAAAAACCATACTGTCGAAGCAACGTAATCACCTTGCAGAAACCCTCAGGTAAACTGTGCATTACGGATCCGACCAATGCTACCTCATGTCAAACTAATACTGGGATAAAACTACTCTCGGAAGCTGAACTCAGTTCCCCGAGATAGTTGGACAATAATATTATCTTACTATGAGGGACTTTGCTATCTCCCGAGATCAGTAGTCAAATGTAGATAAGCTAACTGCGCCGCAGTAGTTGACTCTACATAAAATATAAGTGTCCGGACCTAGACTGTCGATTAGTGTTAGCAACGGTTCCAAATTACAGGTCCGGGTCGGTTCCGGTTCGGAACCGCTTGTAATTGGGTGGTTCGGTTCCATGGGCGGTTCAGAACCGGAACCGACCCGGACCCACCGGGTTTTGGCGGGTTTCTTCTCAAAAACTATCGCTCCAATTAAGTATTTGAGTTCTGATTTGATCGCCACATGTTATATACGTAGATTATGCAGTTTTTGACGCTCTTTCACGCCCCAGTCTCCGATTTGCGATACGATTAGTATTCGTTGAGTCGCTGCGAAAAACAGTCGATTTTGGACGTATTTTCGGCTTTATTTCACAGCGACTCAACGAATACTAATCGTATCGCAAATCGAAGACTGGGACGTGAAAGAGCGTCAAAAACTGCATAATATACGTATATAACATGTCGCGATCCAATCAGAACTCAAATACTTGATTGAAGCAGAAAAGCTGTGATTATTGGGGCCGATGAAAAATAAGGCTCTGCTGCAGGTAAAACCCGCCAAAACACGGCGGGTTTCGGTGCGGTTCCGGTTTTCAACCGTTTGTGATTGGGTGGTTCGGGTCCTTGACGGTTCCAGAACCGACCCGGGGCTGCGGGTCCGGTTCGGAACCGGACCGTGGCCAGGTAACCCGGACCTGTTGCTAACACTACTGTCGATCCCCAGCTCTGTCGCGTTTGCAACACGATAACTGAGGGAGCGCACCACCCTCCGGAGAACACGGGTGAAACGCGATGACACTAGGTACGTGGCACAGTATGGGTTGGTAGCTCATTAAACCTTTGATCACTATTCCGCTCATGCAGAAGAAAGATAAATAATACGAAGTAATGGTCCCATATGCGTGTCAGCAATGTCATACTATGCAGGATGACCTTTGAAATGCCTGGTATAGGCTTATGCCTATACACATTGTTAAACGGAACTCTCCGCAATCAACTACCGAGATCAGCGCTACAGCAATGATCGGTCGTTATGCGAACACCCACTTCTGTGGACTGAGTGTTATTGAGATAGTACTATACACACACATGATAGTGATAGAGAAGTACCATCATGCCTTACTGATACACCTCGGACAGGAAATGTTCACCTATAACACACCACCTTCAACTCCTGTTCAAACACAACGATCAAGCGCTATCAGCAATCCACAGTCAGAACAACAACAGAGGAAAACCACCTGAAATATTATTAAGTTATTACCTTAAGAAAATCTATTACTTATGTCCCAATATCACCGTGAAGATATCATTATCTACAACACAGCCTACCTTCACTCGTACTGTTAAACCGACACGTATCTTGATTTCCGGTACGAATTCCTGCGTTATAACAACCACGTCGACGCATACTTCCACTTCTGCGAGACCGGCAAATATCCTTCGCAAGTACCTTTCAACGAGTCTTCAGAAGACTACCTGCATGATTCATACCACTTTTGAAGGATGGCCATGCACCTGTGTATGCCTGAACACTTACACACCACTCAACGACTACGACAAGCCACAATCGAAATCCACTTCTTCAGCTTCGTCTTAGTCATCAAGATTAGATTATATCAACACTGAGTACAACGATACCAGTTTGCATCTACACATGCAGGAGCACCCCCGTAACAATATAATATTTCGGACGTTATCCGAAATACGAAGTTCATGAACTGTGAACTGTACGATACAAAAGCTTGCTGCTCCACAAACATTAAAAATGACACGGAACAATACACCATAACAAGTTATTCAGAACACTGTCCAAAATATTGGAACAATAAGTGTGCAAGTTGTCGTCACATTCAACAGCTAGCTTTGGCAGCACTGAAAAGAGCAAAATTCACAGAACCCTATACGATAGCATCCCAACAATTCAATAATGTCAACTCCCAGACACGCACTGACATTCGGAGCGGGCCGGTTGGCACCCATATCCACCGCCATCACGAAGTCGACATCAGTGCCGAAACCCCTACCTGATTGGATACAGATGATACAAGTGCACTATCAACAGACTCGGCAGTGGTACCAAGAAATCACTCAGAACGAGGATACTGAATTGATGGACAGCGTTCATATCCGAGCATCATGCCTAGATCAGGAAATACGGAATCTGATTGAATGCTACAACACCAAGAAAAGAGTGATTGAAGTCGAATTCGACGACGTCCGGTGGCACTGCGAAATATTCGCCCAGCAGGTCGAAACCAACAAGATAATAGGAGTTCAGGTCCTGGAGGGGCATGATCAACAAATACGGGCACTTGATTTCGTCCTTAAGGGAACAAGGACAGGGATCGACGCAATTCAAGACCATACACAACAAATCATTCTGGGAGTAACAGAAGAATTTGTGCAGTTGAGGGAAAGAGTGGATAATTGTGAGACAGAGCAAAACCAAATCAAGCTGAAAGAGGTGGCAATGACAATCTCGCATAACACTCTACAAAAAAGAATAGTCACGTGAGAAAAGTACATCAGGGACAATGTGCCAAATGAGGAGGACATGGGAAACATAATCCATAGAATAAACGACATCGCAGAAAAAACTACTGGCCTGACAGATGCCATAGCAGAGGCCAAAGTTTCAGCCACAACACCGGAAAGAAGAAGGGGACAAGTGCAACAATGGCGACTGAGAACGGAGGAGAGGAATAGGAGTATCTGCCCGATATCCGATTCAAATGTCGCTCCAATATCTGGACTCAGAGGAGGATCACGAACCGAGGCGGGTGATCCAGATCCAGATCCAGATCCAGGACCAAGCGGAAATAGGGGTCCATCAATACCGAGGAGAATACAAGAGCACCACCCCCACTGCCAGGAGGCACCGGCGGGGACCCACCACCATCGGGACCACTAAGTCACTCGGGCTCCAGAAGACAAAGGTCAAGGTCAAGAACCCGAGCAACAGCAAGCAACCCGAGGGACTCTAGAATCAAGTTGCCGGACCCTTCAAGATTTTCAGGAACGAATAAAGAAGACTTCGATGAATGGTGGATGTGTATGGAAACATATATTACGGACCAGCCACATCTGTTTACCAAACCAGGAATCAAGCTGCAGTATTGCAGAGGACCAATGAACAAGCATGCATTGGCATGGCACATGCAGTGGGAAACAGAAGCAAGTGCTGGAGTATACCAAAGAAGCTGGTCGGCCTACCGAGCAGCAATATATGCCAGATTCCATAATCAGTTTCAATAGGAAACAGCATAGAAAGCACTATTGGATGTGAAATATAAGGGAAACATCCAAGATATGATGATGATGAAATATGACACCCTAAACGTCAAAGCAAAGATCTCAGGAGTAGCTTATCGAATAATGATAATGAAAGGACTACCACCACAGATCTTTAAACAACTAGCAACCATGAACTCGGCAGACAAAACAGACGAAGAACTTAGGGAGCTCATCATCAATGCTGGAATGAATGTTGAAGTCTGGCAAGCGATGGAAAGGAATTTCGGAATATTAAGGGGAAACTCAAAAGCAACTGGACGAGTTTCCGAGTCAAGATCAGTTCAGAAATGACAAGCATTCAGAGAACCACCAAGGTTCGAATGCAATAAAACACAAACATAAACTTATCAGAATCGATCCAGAAAACACCACGGGAATTCAAGAGTGCGGGAGGAAAATCCTACAAGCACATGGTTGAAGGAGTACCGGAAGAAGAAATTAAGAGGAGAAGGGCAGCAGAAGAATACTTAAGATGTGCTTGGCCATCGGATCGTAAAGGCACCCATGCAACGATGAAGTGTGTTCAGAACGTCAAGGTCACGAGTGGAACGGTGGATTTTGGAAAACCAACGACCTACCAGAAATTGCAAGTAGGAGGATACGATCAGTTGGAAGATGAACCAATTGACAATTATGAAATTGAGAGTGATAAGAACAAAGAAAGACAAGTACAAACCGCGGAAGGAGATTTACCAACTGACGATAGCAGTGAAGACATTGCGGAAAATTGGTGGGACCAAACAGAACACTTGTCAGACTAAGGATTAGGAATTGGAGGATCTTGGCGATTAGGCGGGAAAAAGCCTTTATATAGTTACCAGTCGCAACCTTGAGGAGTCTGGAAGGGACGAAACCGCTGGATGGTCGTAGCGCAATCAAAGTATAAGTATACAATACCTCATCTTTATTAACATAGAACCTATTACGGCCCAGCCATTGACGAGAGGATGGCTACCCAATGCACACAACCCCCTACAGAAGAAAACACCTCAAGCAAACGACAAAACACAAGCGACAACATTGTCTTTTATGAAGTTAAAAAGATACACAAGATACCGCAAACAAAAATAGGCAAGAGGCCAATCTATAAGTTCTTCATAGATTACGACGATGGTACAGGTACAAGTAAAGAATTCCCAGTCCGCGCAATGTTGGACTTAGGATCCACATCTTTTACTATATCACCAGAAACCACAAAAGTATTCAAGATACCTGTGGTAAGAAGAAAACATGCAATTGGAGCAAAAGATTTCGGAGGAAACAAGGTAAATCTTCCACGATTATACACTATTCCTCTAGGATTAGCATTCTGAAACCATCGATCACTCGAAACTTTCGAAGTTGTCAAAATGCAAGAAAGTTATGATGTCTTAATACCATCATGGTATCTAGAGAAACATAAAGCGCAAGGAACAACATACGGTCACCTTCACTTGACAGAATGCGATAGCAAGTGTTACGGACATGGAAAGCAACATCCAGAGTGGAAAATCACCTATGACAAAGATATGTTGGCCATAGCATACGCAATGAAAACATGGTGATGCTACTTGCAAGGAGCAATTCATACAACGATTATATACTCCGATCATATGAATTTACAATATTTTAAATAAACAAATCAACTTAACAGACAGCAAGCCAGATGGGCCGAAATATTGTAAGAATATAACCTCAAAATTGTCTATCGAAAAGGATTGCAAAATGGGAAAGCTGACGCTTTGTCACAATGCCCAGAGTTCATCGCTAGAGAGGGGGGTACAATATCAACCAACAATAAACCCCTACTAGGACCCGAATACTGGACATCAATCAGTGCGTTAGACCTCAAAGACAGCGAAGAAATTATACTGGCAGGATTTTCAATTAAGAAACTAGTTCCCACAATACAAACAAAATTCAACGAAGAAATTGAAAAGGATAAGAAGTCTCTGGAGATATACAATATTATAAAAGAAAAAGGAAACACAGACGAAAGATTGGAAATAGAACAAGAAGAAATGATAGTATGAAAAGGAAGGCATTATGTGCCAAAAGGATTCAGGAAGGAAATACTAAAAAAGGAACACAATTCAAAGGTAGTAGGACATTTCGGAAGAGAAACAACAATAGAACTCATTACCCGAAACTTTTACAGGCCAAAGCTCGAAGACGATGTTTGGGCCTACTGCAACAAATGCGACCCCCGTCAAAGAACGACAAGCCCTCGACACACTAAGCACAGTATATTACCCCCACTCAAGCTACCATCATCACCATGGACATACATATCGGTTGATTTTATAACCAACCTTCCAGTATCAAACGGAAACACAAATATCATGGTAGTCGTTGACAGGTTTACCAAGATGGCTCACTTCATACCGACAGCCAAAAGAGAATCGTTGATAGTAGCTAAGTTATTCCTGGAAAATGTATGGAAACACCATGGACTACCAATAGATGTGGTATCCGACAGAGATGGAGTATTCACCACACATTTTATTGTGGACTTGTATAAATTCTTAGGAATTGAACAATCCATGTCAACAGCTTTTCACCCACAGACAGACGGGCAAACAGAACGACTCAACCAGCCCATCGAACATTTCCTACGCACCTACTGCAACCACAAACAGGACAACTCGTCTGAAATATTAGCAATGGCGGAATACGTATATCACAATTCAAGCCATGCAACCACCACGATCACACAATTCTATGCTAACTTCGAATATGAACCACACACCAACTGGCCAACAGAAGTTCAATTCAATAATCGCGCTTCGGAACTGTACGCTCATTACATGGTAGACGCATATCGAAAACTGGAAGATCAACTGGAAAAGTCAAGAATGAAAATGGGTGAATAATACGATAGAAAATGGAAACCAGCTCCACAATACAAGGTCAACGACTGGGTATTGTTGGATGGAAGGAACATCCGCACGAAACGACAATGGTGGAAACTCGAAGCTAAACTATACGGATCTGTCGAAATTGTCAAAGTAGCAAGCAATAGAAGATGGTGTCCATTGAAACTGCCAGACACTTGGAAAATACATCCCGCTTTTCACGTATCACTACTGGAACCATACATGGGAGATATCAAAGAAAGAATCATACATCCAGTCAAAGCAGATAACAAATGATGGATTCCTGAAGCAATAATTGCGAGCGGACCAACCAATAACGATCATCCAGTACATGTCTTCCTTACGAGATGGGAAAACTATTCGCACGATGAAAACACTTGGGAATCCAACGAGTACCTACATATTTCTTAGCAACAACCACACTAGCAAAACCATTTTTCGAAAATAAGTCAACAACCAGCACAGCTATCGCCAAGCGGACAATTGCAATCGATTCCTAACCCCCAATTACCCCCCCTACGATAGGGCATCTCTCTTCCAGGACCTTTATTGTTGTTGGGTGGAAAACTGGGCCTCATACCCCTCTTTTTCCCCCCCCTGCAGTCCCCTGCAAAAGGGCCCCCACCGATCATCTACACAACCAATTCTTATCCAATCGACTCAAAACTTTGGGAGCTTTGAACGCACAAATAGACGAGGCTCAGGTTTTAATTTCAGACCAAAAGCTTAACATTTGCATTAGTTACACAAAATCTTCGAAAAGTCGCTTTTTCGCTCCTACCCCCCCTGTATCTCAGTGGATTCATTTCCAAATCAGAATTGGACAACGGCAATCGATTCAGCGGCCCCAGAAGCCCTTGGAACAAACCATCCACACCTGCCTACAAGCCCCAGACAGCCTGGGCCAAAAATCCTCGAAGCCAAAAACCCACATTCGAATTCCATCATTTCTCGACGAGTTTTTATCCGTTTCAAACGCCCTTAAGAACACTGCATATACACACGCCCAGGTCTATCCTGCCGAAAGCACACCTTAATCGGACGAAAATTGATTCCACAACGGTCGATTTTCGACTTTTACGCATTTTTCGCATTTTCTCATTCCCCCCCTTTGGAACATATTGGCCACTGGGGCCCAGCAGACCTACCAGGGTGTAGGCGACAACGTCCGGCTACATTGCTGCCATTGACCCCCTGAGTCTTTGGGTGGATCCTCCAGAGTTAAGTTGCGCTTCCTTTCTTGCAGTGGTTTTACAGCCCCATCACATAGCAGGCCTCCTAGAGGTTTTCTTGTGGCTACAGGTGTCTCTGTATCTGCTGTAAGGAAGCAAAGGCTCTAGTACAAGGCTCCAACACCTTGCTAGGACAAAAGAGGTGAAGCTCTAACCCCCTCAGGGAATAGGTGGTACCGAGGCCACATATATCAACACTCACATGTCGGATTTATATCTATTTAAAATACCTAGAAAATATTCATTTCATTAACATATTTAGCACCTTTTTAAACACTCTAAAGTCTTAAATGACTTCCCCAATACCACCACCACCACCACCACCACCACCACCTGGTACATCCAGTACTTATGGAATGTATCTTTACCCAAACCCAAGATCCGACCCAGTCTCCGCAATTGTTGCCCCAGCTGTATCACACACTACTCCTACAGGCCACATATCCAAATGAGGTAGGAAAGGCAAGCAGGGAAGTTCTCGCCGACTGCCGGCTACTTCACCATACCCGCCACTCAATGCCCCTCGTACGCGTTCAAGCACCCGTAAGGCCATTCGTAGTGTCCATCCCAGGACACCCTCAGGACAACTGCAACCCTCTTCCGCACCTCAACAACCAACCAACCAAGGCCATCTCGGAAACCCTGAAAATGCAGATCTAGAACTGGAAGATGCCCCAAAGGATACTGAGGCCAATGATGAATGTTCTGACGATGATGACGATTCTGATGATGAACACTTTCAGGACCCATCCACCAACCTGCTGAATCCAAATGATGAAGATGAAGATAGAATTCATCAGGTATTCAAAGCAATCCTTGAACCACTCCACAAGGATATTCTCAAAATCAACAAACGTCTCACCACCCAAAACTGGAAACTGGCAACCCGTTTAGCCTGAATGGAAACCAAACACAAAATTGCCCTCAATACCATTGCAACCCTTGAACAACGAGTTGAATACCTTGTACAAATCCAAGCTTCAAAGAAAGATACACCACCAGCACCACCAGACCTACTAACTCCAGCCGTCCCAGAAGGGACTTCCCCCAAACCCACACTCTGGTCAGCAATTGCATCTGCATGCGCAAAGAAAGACCCACCAAAAGATAAGAATGGGCGTACACTGAATCCCTGTCCTCTCTCCAAAAAACAACGAACATTGGTGATTGCCCAACACAGTGATCAACCAGTTACTGCCGATCTTACAAAACTTAAGCTTGCTATCAACGCCACCCTCCGACACTGCCACACAGACCCTTCTGCCAATATTGGTCATGTTTCTGCCAACTATAAGCATAATCTTGTCCTCCTGACAGCAGACGCCTGCCCTGTGGAATTGGTACTAGCCCACAAGGCTGCTATTGAAGAAACAGTTCGTTCAGTTGATACAACCGCACAAAATCTCAAAAAGCAAGAAACCTGGATCCGAATGATGGTTCATTCCATTGACATCACAATGTTTCCTGAATGTGAAACAGGAATGAAATTATTGAAAGAAGATATTGAGATGAACAACAATTATACCAAGCTTACCACCCTACCACGATCTCTTACAAAGCCTGAAATGCGACCAACCAAAAAGGCAACCACCATGGTTATTGCAGTCCGTACTGAACATGAAGCAAAACTTATTCAAGATCATGGAGTACAAGTAGATGGCAAGACCCGCAAAGCTGACCGATATGTGGCATCCCGACCAACCGACCAATGTATTAACTGCCAACAATTTGGCCATTCCTACCTACGATGCAAACAATCACCTTTCTGCAACATATGTGCAGAACCTCACACCACTACCTCCCACTCATGTGGATCATGTCCCAGTATAGGCAAACAGTGCGTCCATGATATTGTCCAATTCATCAACTGCTAGGGTAATCACCGGGCGAACGATTCTAAATGCCCAACAATTACTGCTATACGTGCTGAGGTACGAGCCAAGTTCATGAAAGACCACCCGACCATCACCCATGCCTAAACAACCTTCCTATTCACCTACCAAAATTCGAATTATACAACACAACTGCAACCGTTCCTCCTCAGTCATCAATACTCTTCTTGACTTTGCAGTTGGAACAGCCGACCTTCTCTTACTCCAAGAACCTGGATTCAATCCAGGCAATACATTCATTACAACACACCCTGGATTTGAGCTACTGATACGACCTAAAAACCTAAGAAAACACAATAGAACAATTGCCTATGTGGCCAAAATCAACCCTTATATCAAATGCTCCCCACGTACCAACATCAGCCAGGATCCTGATATTCAAGTCATTGAAATATCAACCCCCTCAATTGCACCAATCACAGTTTTCAATATATACAATGAACACGAAGGCATATCTAATCTCTACACCATTCCAAGAAGCTTCACCAAAATGCCATTGCCTGAACGATGCATTGTTGCTGGTGACATGAATGCCCATCATACATGGTGGAATTCACAAATCAAAACACCCCAACGCACCGACGAACTTGTTCAGATCATGGAAACCAATAATTTTTCTCTCCTCAACGAACTAGACACCCCAACCTACTACTACCGAAATGGCAAGGGAACCTCAATTATTGACCTGGCCTTTACATCGCAAGCCATCCATGACTCGGTTACAAATTGGGCAGTGGATGACAACGCATCAACTGGTTCAGACCATGCAACAATACATTTTGATATTTTGGCAGAATCTGAACTCGTTACCACTGACTCCAACACGATAAGATACAACTGGAATAAGACAGACTGGGATTCATTCTCGAAAACTCTCAATACACTTTCCCATGCCTCACGAATGGTCTGGCAATACTTCCATGAACAACCAACCGAATCAAACCTTGACAAATCAGCCGAACTGCTTCAAGATATGATTCTTGATGCTGTTTAGGAATCTACCCCAGTCCTCCAGCTTACAACCCATTCAATACGCTGGTGGACACCTCAACTCAAAAACTCCTGAACTCAGATGAACCAAGCCCAGAAGCAGTGGAAGAAAAGCCACCTTGCAAGTGTTCACATCAAATTCAAAGCTGTTCGAAACCAATATTTCCGGGATATCCGTACCTGCAAGACAACAATGTGGATTGAATTTTTAGCAAATGCACAAGGCACTGAGATATTTACCGCCCTCCGTTATACCAAACCCAGGAAAACCCAGCGGACACCACCCCTGTCATTTTCCAACACAACAGCTGTGACTTTTGACAAAAAGGCCGTACTGTTTCGTTCCACCATGTTCCCACCCCCACCAGTAGCACCCTCTCCAACTGATATCACCAATCGATCAACCCTGCCATGGGTTACATTTACCCCAACAGACATCAAACAAGCAATATTTACCTCTGCACCACGTAAAGCCCCCAGACCCGATGGGCTTCCCTTTCACTGTCTCCAGCAAGACTACCTTGCAGCCACCGAACATTTCAACAGTCTCTTTGCTATACTTGGAACCACCGGATATCACCCTACCTGTTGGCGACAAGCAACAACTGTGATTATACCCAAACCAGGAAAACCTGATTATTCAATACCTAAGGCCTATCGACCTGTCGCCCTTCTCAATTGCTTTGGGAAGATCCTTGAAAGTTGATGGCAAACCGAATTGCATATATGGCTGAAAAATACAACCTGCTACACAAAGATCAAATAGGTGGACGAAGACAACGTTCTGCTATAGATGCTGCAATGGCACTTACACATGAAATTGAACAAGGAAACATGCAAAGGAAATCACTACTGCCCTCTTTATGGATGTAAGTGGCGCATTGACAATGTATCCAAGGACCGTCTCCTCCAAACTCTACGACATTGGGCTACCAACTTCAATTCAATCATGGGTCGACACTTTTTATCCGACCGTACAACAGCACTGGCATTTGATGGACAAAAGGAAGACCTCAGCCCCGTCCGACAGGAATCCCTCAGGGATCGCCTGCATCCCCAATTCTCTTCCTCCTCTATCTCAGTCCTCTTCTACGAACTCACAACCCATTACCCCAGCTTGGACTCCAAGCTACATTGATGATGTTGCAATTGTTGTTCGAAGCAAATCAAAAGCCTATAATGCAAGATGCCTCGAGGCCGCTGCACGGACAGCTTTCAAATGGGCAGAAACAATGCGGTACGATTTGATGACTCAAGTCAGAAATGATGCACTTCCACAATAAACGAATGGTGATACCTCCGATGACGAAAAGATTACCCTACCCAATGGCACTACCATTTCCCCCGCACAAAAGGCATTGGCCCAGATGTGGTAAGGTGGATTGGTATTTGGTTTGACAGAAAAATCAACTTCAAACACCATGTTATGCTGAAGGCCGCAAGTGGCAAAAGAGCCCTTGGAGCCCTCAAATCACTAGCCAATACAGAATCAGGTCTAACCCCCAGTGCAGTCCACCAACTATACAATGCTGTGTTGTACCTGTCTGTGACTTTGGAGCTGAAGTTTGGTGGATGGGGCAAGCAACATATCAACAGAAATTGAAACAGTTCAAAATATGGCACTTCGGTGCATCCTTGGAGCCTTCCGCACATCCCCAACAATAGCGCTACACAATGAAGCAGCCCTGCCACCAGTAGCTGTTCGACTTAATCCATGCGAAAAAAATACGCAATTCGAATACTTACGTTTCCGAAATGCATCCAATCCGACAACGTTGTCCATTGACTTTCCCTCCATTTCATGAAACCCCAGAGTCTAGTAACACAACCGGGCCCTGGATTTCATGGACAGTATGCAACAAAATAACTGCAAATTTGAAACACGTCTTATCCAAACCTTATCGACCCTCAGACCATGGATTTCCAACAGCTCGAAGATTGAAAGCTATTCAACCACAGCTGTCCACCATGGATTGAAAGTAGAGTCAAACGCAAATTAATCCTCGTTCAAAGAAGAGGAAGCCAAAGCCCACGAAGCCAGTATGCAATGTTGAAACAAGATGACTGCAATATTGTTTGTTATTCAGATGGATCCATGTTGAACGAAAACATTGGCGCAGGAACTGTGGTTGAAATGACAGGAGAAGAAGTCATTGAAGCAACCTATCCAATGGGCCATCAACAGAAGTTTATGATGCTGAATTACTTGGTATTCTTAAAGCTGCACAGAAATGCTT
Source organism: Trichophaea hybrida (assembly GCA_015178995.1). Lineage (NCBI taxonomy): Eukaryota > Fungi > Ascomycota > Pezizomycetes > Pezizales > Pyronemataceae > Trichophaea > Trichophaea hybrida. The sequence continues at coordinate 31,772 of WHVE01000722.1, forward strand.
TCAGATCTGTCAACGTAATAACCTCACCAAAAGACATATATGGATTTTCACAGACAATCAAGCTGCCATACGACGTCTCAATACCCTCAAACCTGCCCTGGACAGTTACTTCCCTGGCACTCTCCAACATCGCCAATAACCTCCATGCACTCAAAACTACTATCACAGTACAATGGGTTCCTGGCCATACAGATGTACCTGGAAATGAACTTGCCATAAGTTGGCAAAAAAGTCCACTCTGGAAAAACCACCTACCTACTATAACACCTCCTTATCGTACCTCAAGAGGGTAACCCGAGCAGCAAAATGCAGGAATGGGGGGATTGGTGGATGCGACATCCCGCAAAAGGAAAGAACTATATTGGAACATTCTGTACCAAACCAGACAATATTTTCAGAAGTGGCAACCGTCAGTTTGCATCGACTGTCACCCAACTACGAACCGGACATGGATACTTCCGCAGTTATCTATACAAAATACCAACTAATTGTGTTGACTCCCCTCACTGCCCATGTCGCTATGGAGGATCCCAGTCACCGGAACATCTTCTACTAAGATGCCCTTTATACCAACACGAAAGACATATCATGCGGAAAGAGATTGGAGTTGTACACCCTCGATATCTCTGGAAGCATCTTCTTTATACTGATAAAGCAATGCAACCTTTGAAACATTTTCTGCACGACACACAAGTAGCTACTCGAAGATGGTACCTGGGCCAATTCCGTGATGATGAACACCTTGGGCAGGGTAACATCCGAATTGCAGGTCAGGGAACTGTCAACGATATGGTGGAAGAACATCAGAGGGAGAATGGAGGGGATGATGGGGAGGATGATGATGAGAAGGATGGAGAAGCAGAGAGTTGAGAGGAGGATGAAATTTGAACGGGGAAGGGAGGAGGGGGGTAAACTCCAGGGGGAGAACCCGCATGATATGCAGGACCAAGCCGAATGAGACTGACAGATATTTTATTATTGTATGAAGTGTGTTACAAACTGCTATGATTTATTGGAAATTTCTTTGTAACTAGAACAGGGGTGATAGAAGACTGCGGAGCGGTGCTACCTAGCCAGGGGTTTTTCGTTTTTCCTTTGTTTGGTTTCATTTGTTGTTCTTGTTCAAGGTTATTTGTTTGTACCTCACTGGCCATAGCCTGCGGGCTGCATGCTGTATGATGAATAAATAAATAAATAAATTAAATGAGTACCTACAAGAAGTGGCACCTGAGTTGATAAATCGCTACTATAAAATACATCCAGAAATCGAAAAAGATAAGAGATTGAAAAAGGAATCAGACAGTAAAGTACGAAAGAAAAGGAAAATAAAATAGCTTTTCTTATGTTAAACTCAAAACCGTATTGTTTTAAGCAGATGTTACTTTTATTTTTATTTTTATTTTTATTTTTTACTATACAAAGATTAGCTATACCTATAATATACGCTGTCTGAGTGGTATATATTGCAAAGATCACTTCTTATGTTGGAGTACTCTGTTGAGGTTACCAGAGCTTGAGAGGGGGGTAATGTTAGGGGTTTTCCCTTAGCATACGTATGAGGTATATTAGACTTAGTCTCCCAGGCTCACATGTAACAACTTGTGTCACGGGTTGAGAATACACCCCTGAGGATGTCTACTAATGAGTCAGCGGAAGGCTCGACATAGCCAGGTGAACATCCCATAATATTCCAACCTTGAATACCATGTCTTAGCAAAGTGGACTAGCTGATTCACATGGAGACAATACATACGTTCGATCGGACAGCGACCAAGGGATAATACCTTAGGCGCTGGCTACGACATGGGACACATGAAAAACCATACTGTCGAAGCAATGTACTCGCCTTGCAGGAACCCTCAGGTTAGCTGTGCCTTACTGATCAGACCAATGCTACCTCATATCAAACTAATACTGGGATAAAACTACTGTGGGAAGCTGAACTCAGTTTCCCGAGATAGTTGGACAAACGATATTATCTGGGTATGAGGGACTTTGCTACCTCCCAAGATCAGTAATCAAACGGAGATAAGATAACTGCACCCCGGTAGTTGACACTGCCTAAAAGATAAGTGTTCGGATCTAGACTGTCGATCCCCAGCTCTGTCGTGTTTGCCACACGATAACTGGGGAAGCGCACTACCCTCTGGGGAACTTGGGTAAGACACGATGACACTAGGTATGTGGCAAAGCATGGGTTGGTAGCGCATTAAACCTTTGATAACTATTCCACTCATGCAAATGAAAGATAACTAATACGAAGTAATGGTCCCATATTTGTGTCAGCAATGTCATACTATGCAGGATAACCTTTGAAATGCCTGGTCTAGGCTTACACCTCTACACATTGTCAAACAGAACACTCCGCAATCAACTACCGAGATCGGCACTACAGCAACGATCCGTCTTTCTGTGAACACCCACTACCGTGGACTGAATGTTATTGAGATAGAACTATACACACACATGATAGTGATAGAGAAGTACTGTCATGCCTTACTGATACACCTCTGACGGGAAATGCTCACCTATAAAAGACCACCTTAAACTCCTGTTTGAACACAATGATCAAGCTCTATCAGCAATCCACAGTCAGAACAACAACAGCGGAAAACCACCTGAAATATTATTAAGTTATTACCTTAGGAATATCTATTACTTATGTCCCAATATCACCGTGAAGATATCATTATCTACAACGCAGCCTACCTCCTTAAATCTGCCAGGGAGCCTGAGGCTACTCTATTACCACAGCCTGCTCAGCTGGAAAAAGTATCAGTATCAAATTTAGAAAAGGTGGCAATGGAAAAGTATATGTGTATGAAACAAAAAATGCAGTGAAAGCTGCTAGAAAGCCTGAAAGTTGGTCCAACTTTCAAAGTTGGGTTGTGTCCGAGGATTTGCAGATTTGCTGTTGTACCTATTGAAGCAGAAAACAACCTCAAAGTGATATGAACAACGTTATGATGTGCTAACATAGCGTAAGGATATCTATTCATAATACAGAGCAATCTATTTATCAAAAAGCTCAGTGAAACAATCTTGAATTTAATTATAAACCAACCTTCTATATTGATAGAACTTCTACTTGCAACAGGATAACAATAGAAGCTTTCACTTTTGATTTATTATACTGAGTACCAAGCACCGTGCAATTGAAATGGCCAGACAAAGAATACAGTATATTGAGAATCACAAGGTACTTTGAAGAGTAAAATGTAACCATGTGAGTATATAGTACTCACAGGGGCAATTGTAGTGCTTTAAATTGTATCATCGCAGATTTACATATTACCTTGCCTTCCAATGTTCCAGGCGCTTATCATATACAATCCACTCATCGTGATATCATACAAATTGCTTTGATGCTCTTTCCGGCTTTCACTGGTACAAAAGTGAAACCAGAAGGTGCCAGACAGGGCCAACTTTGAAAACGCAGCAAACGTTCCAGCATACTGCTGGCTTTAACTGTGCTTGCCCTTTCGTATCAGATTTTGTTTTGCATCGTTCAAAGTTTCCCACTTTTGCAAACAATGCTGTGGGGAGAGTATTGTCAAGGGTTCTGGGTTTGATATTCTAGGGGTTATTAAAACCGGAAGTCAGGGGGTCATGGGATCCAGAAGTAGACTGTAGCAACAAAATGAGGACTGTATGCAAGGGACTCAATCCAGAATCACTCAGTGTGAACAAAGTCAAAGCAGAACCTAATTGCTAGTTTTACCAAAAAGAGAACGAGTGAAGAAAAAACTTTTCGTTTACCGAATGCCTGTCTTATATACAGTGATTCACTTGTTCCATAATACATTTGAACTCCTGCATTCTGCGTACACCGCTTTTGCACAAATCCATCGTTTCCCTGATTCAAAACTTGACTTTGTTCTCGTTGTGCTTTAGCCTCCAATCAAAACTGGATTTTGTTCTCATTGTGCTTTAGCCTCCATTCGAAACCTGATTTCATTCTCATGGTGCTTTAGCCTCCATTCAAAATTTGATTTCGTTCTCATCATGCTTTAGTCTCCATGCGAAACCTGATTTCATTTTCATCGTACTTTAACTGTTTATATTACTCACCGATCATCACTCCACCACTAATCGTCATACAACCCAACCGTGACAGGTATATTGAAATCAAAGTTCACCAGATGCTCAGGCCAACCTCTGATCTGGCTAGTCTCCGCTCAAGCTAGCCTCCGCTCCAGCTAGCCTCGATCCTAGCTAACCTCCACCCTAGCTAGCATCTGCCCTAGCTAGCCTCCGTTCTAGCTAGCCTCTGCCCTAGCTAGCCTCTGCTCTAGCTAGCCTCTGCTCTAGCTAGCCTCTACCCTAGCTAACCTCTGCTCTAGCTAGCCTCTGCTCTAGCTAGCCTCTACCCTAGCTAGCCTCTGCCCTAGCTAGCCTGTACTCTTGCTAGCCTCCGTCCTAGCTAGCCTCAGCTGTAGCTAGCCTGCACTCGAGCTAGTTTCCGCTCACACTAGTATGTAATGTTTGAACAGCTCTAGCCAGCAGATGAAACTCTAGCTACTGAATGATTTGGGAACTCTGGCGAGAAGAAGAGGGCTAGTATCTAGCCAGCGATGCGGACTTAACAATAACTTTGAAGTATGGGCTCGACATCAAGTGCCACTGTCACCCTCCCCTACACCATTACCATCACCAGCTTTGCATAAAGCTGCAACCCCAGCGCTTGCACATGGACTGATAGAGGCATATTTTAGGAAAGCCGAGCTGTATATTCAGCTAGTAAATCTTTCTCAGATATCTGCTCTCCTCAAGGCTAGAATAAGAACTGTTGACATTGTACCATCAATTATATTTCTCAACACCATGACCTTGGACATTGTGAGATGAGGTAGAATATGTTTCAGTTGTAAGGCTCAGATAAACTTCAATGGTGAGATTTGATTAAGCTTTGCTGGTGAGGCTCGAATAAGCTTTGATGGGGACGCTTGGATAGGCTTCAATGGTAAGGCTTGGATAAATCTCCATGGTGAGACTCAAATAAGCTACAATGGTTAGACTTGAATAAGCTTCAATGGTGAGACCTGGATAAGCTTGGATGGTAAGACTCAAATAAGCTCCAATGGTGAGACTTGGATAGGCCTCTGTGGTGAAACACAGATAAGCTTCAGTGGCGAGATAACCATTGATTCCAGAGGTTTAATAACCTTCAGAAGTACAATAACCATTGGAAGTACAATTATCTTTGGCAGTACAATACTCTTTGGAAGTACAATAACCTTCAGTGGTGACAGAATAAGCTTTGACAATATCGCAAAACTTTTTGAGTTTCTTTCAGGCTTTCCACCAGCTTTCGCTGTGTTTTTCCATTTGCACAATTTCACTTTTCTGCTGTTGCAGGAACATTCTTTCCAATAAAGCACTTGCCAGTGTACGAAGTTTCAGCTAGCGGTGAAGCTTAACTCTTGCCAGCATATAACACGTTTCCTAGTGGTGAAAATAAGCTCTAGCCATCATATGAAGCTTTGGCTAGAGGTAAATAAGTTAGTGGATTTAGGTTGTTACTCATGAATCATGCAATAGACAATTGAATGAAGCATATCCTTGTAGCCAACTTTGTGACCGACTCTGCTGCCGATATCTGCCTGAGAGTCTTACGATATTCAACAGCCATGGTATTGAGGACTCTCAAAACTGGTACAGGGTTAATGATGATACATGAACTCAAGGGGAGAGCAAATCCCCAACTTAGATTTGCAAATGGAATCAGCAGTGGAATTTCCATTCAGATTGATCCTGTGTGAGTATGAGTGTCAGTGTGAGCATGAGCATGACTGTATGGTAATAATTAACAGTCTGCTGGATCCTATGATGGTAATGGTGATGGTGATGGTGATAGCTCTACAATTAAGATAAGTCCTGGGATTAGGCTACTGGCATGGCTCAAAGCTATGCTACCCTGCCAGCCACAGATTCTGATGAAGTGTAGAGCTACACTGCTGACCACAGCTTGCAATATCGTGCCTCACCGCTAAACCAAGAGTGTACCATGTTGGATAACCTTGAGTGAACTGGTGCAGCCACATCTTCAAGAACTTTGAAAGCATGAAATTCAATCTAGATGAAACGACAAACACAGAGAAAGTTGTTGGAAAGCCTGACAGTTTGCCGTACTTTCAAAGTTGGCGCCAGTCTGACACCTTCTGGATTCACTGTTGTGCCAGTGAAAAGCCTGAATAAAGAAACAGTGGGAAAGAGAAATATTGCAAAAGTAGGAAATGAAATTCACAGTAAAAGTATACGAAATGTGGTTGAAAGCCTGAAAGCACAGTGTGCTTTCAGGAACTTTCACAGTATATTCGGGTTTCGCAATGCTTCTGGGTATACTCAATATGCTAGAATGCAGGTATTTTTTCCTAATATATCTGTCATAAGCAATAAAATGTAATTAATTATTATGGCAGCTTTTGCTCTGAATTAACTATAACAAATAGACAGCCAATATACAGTTGAATGGTATTGGCCATGAGACTGATAACTTGCTGATTATATATAGGCAGCGGGCAACCAGCTGAATAGTACTAGTCAAGAAGCTGATTACTGTCAAAGGTGAAAAAATATATGTTGACGCTGAATAGCGAAGCTGCTCTCAATCAACAGAGGTCTATTTGTCTGTGTATAACATGATCAAAAGGATACTACTGGTTTGGAGACAGAGAACCACCAGTTTGATATCATAAAAGATACAAGTGGACTAATAATAATTCAATGGCCACAAAAACAATAGAGGATGGAGAGATAGAGGACTGCAGTAGTTGTGAAGAAACAGACATCAGTTTGAAGGTGGTTTAAAGGTGGTCTAAAGGTGGCTAAGGTGCTAAAGTACCAGACAAATGCATGGTTGGTAGTATTTGTTCAAGTGAAGATAAAGGTATAAAGACCTTGAGTTCTTTGAGGATAGACAGGCCTCAATCTTCTCAGCAAGGAGACCAAGCCTTACCAATATATGCATTGAAAAGCTATTCTTTTCATTCAGAATCATTTAGTGATTTTACATCCCAAGCAAAGCTCCTAACCAACCTTAGAAGCAGTCCTGAATTACATACAGATACTACTTTGACTGGGTAAACTCCAAGTGACACTCCCGTTGTTACATCAGAGCCCAATACGATTCAATGTACAGTAGTTAGAACGATTACAGATGACTTTCTGACAGTGAAAAAAACAAATTTCACCCAACAATAAATACAATACCTGCTGCTGCGCACCTTAACTCTGCTGGAGGTTGCAAGGTCCATGGCTCAGAAATAGCATGTATGTTGAAAGCTGCCAGGGTGGAGGCGAGAAAGAGAGTTTTAGGTTTGGAGCATCCTTCTACCCTGATCAGCATGGGCAAACTTGCGGCGACGTTTTCTCAACAGGGGCGGTGGAAAGAAGCTGAGAAATTGGAAGTAGAGGTGGTGGAGATGGGGAAGAGAATTTTGGGTTTGAAACACCAATTTACCTTGGCCAGCATGAACAACCTCGCATCAACATACCACCACCAACGGCGGTGGAAAGAGGCAGAGAAGTTATTGATTCAAGCGGTCGAAATAGGTCGGGTAGAGTTTGGTGAGGATCACCCGTCCACGATAGCCTACATCGCAAGTTTGGCTGCAATACGTCAAGCGGAGTTGCGACACGAGTCAGATGTGAAAGTGGTAGATGGACTTCGTGGGGTACTGGGAGGGCTTCTCGTTGATTCCGTGGACAGGCTATGGCATAAAGTATTCTCTATGTCTTTAGATGGTGAGAATGACATTGATGAAGGGTTGCAGCGTGCGGGTGTGGTACTGTCGGAATGTGACGAGGACGATAATATAAGTACATGACGAAATGCGGAAATTAGACTCTACTTTAGGAGATATTCCGGCTGGATTTGTCGGTAAGTGAATCCCAGTCACTTTTAGTGCTTATATTTAATAGATGGCTACATAAGAGATGCGAGATTAGATTCCGCCAGATGGCCAGCAGCCCACTCAAGAGTATATTGCCTCTGAGCCAAGCATTTAAAAGGGCTTGGAAATGCAATGGAATACTTCATTGGAAGAGTGGGAGGAGGACTCGATCAATGCGGTAAACCTCGTTGGATGGCCAGAGATTGGGGATATCGATGCAATGCTGCCACCCAGTTAGACAGACCGAAGAAACATCAATGGGCGAGGGAGTGAAGCGCGATTTAGCAATACGGAAGCATTTTATGGTGTATTGGAGATATAGGAAGACGTACCGGTCAATTCTATGAGTGATTTTTGAGTGCTTATGTTGCTCTGGAGTCTGGACTGAGGTTACATGATAAAGCTAGAAACTGAATTGTTCGCGTGGAGCCTGAAAAGACCAACGAAGTAATGGTGTTGTCGTAATTGTGAATCGTTTTTGTGTTTGAAAACAAGTAGCCTAAAACTATGGTCTTCCTGTGTTGCAATCCCTCCGGCTCTCGAACTCTTAATCTAGCACTAGCATTGCACCAGTTTTACGCTATTCGCTCTGCCAGTTATATTCACGAAATTCCTTCCACTTGACTGAGAACCCGGACACGTCGAGCACGCTCATTGTTCAAACTCAAGGATCCCTTGAACCGCTCTGTTGGCGCCAAAGTATGTGGATGCTCTGGGCCAAATACCCTCCTCAACGCCTGCATGCATAAACAGCTCCTCGACCTCCATCACTTAATTGATCAATCACAACATCTACTCGTAAAAACCCTAACCCTTTGCCAAGAACTTGAAAAATTGACGAGTACTGTACACCTCTCTCTTCTCTTCTTTCCCATACGATTTCGAGCCACTCACTTCGTAATGAGCATCCATTTTTCTTCTTTCTGTCTCTCAGCATTGCGAATAATTTGTCAGGATATCATTATATCTGAGAATATATTATGATCAATTCTCCAAACTCTACTCAAGTACACAATACTCACATTCGCCGAACTTCATAATCGAAATTCCGCCAAAATAATGTCTCGCATGCCCATCAGTTATCATCGAGTCGTGCAGTGGTCGCAGCCCTAACACGTCATCGTCTGGTGGAAGTGGTTTAGCCTGGTTGTCCCCGCACTAACTCAAGCCCCCGCACTGTGGGGAATGGTGCATCGCCAATCGCATCAATCTTCTAAATCTCGATCCTGCGCGCAAAGACCACCATGTCGGCCCGGAAGCGCCGCACCGTCAAATTTGCCGCATCTCCTTCACCACCTCCACCCACACGGCCACAAATCGAACCTCTCCAACGTCTCACTATCGACTCAGGTAGCTGGCTCGATGTCCCTCTCACCCCCGACTCCTCCGAAACCACGACTCTCTCCCCCGTCCCTATACCAACCAATATTCACCTCGACCTTTTGCGCGCCTCTATCATCCGTGACCCCCACATTGGCACTAATGAACGCAACGTACAATGGGTGCACGAACGCACATGGCGTTTCTCGACCGTGTTCTATCTCACGCTGCCCTCGCTTTCCGGGCGTCGGGCGGAGTTGGTATGCGAGGGTCTCGATACCTTTGCGACGGTGCAGCTGAACGGAAAGGAAGTGCTACGGAGCGAGAATATGTTTCTACAGCATAAGGTGGATATTACGAAACACGTACTATTTATGGGAAAGCAGAACGTCGTCACGATTGTATTCGAGTCTGCTATGAAGCGCGGAGAGCAGTTGATGGCGCATCACGGGAAGAGAGTATGCTGGGACGGACACTACTCGCGGCCGCATGTGAGGAAGGCACAATATCATTATGGCTGGGACTTAGGGCCGAGTTTAGTGACGTGTGGCCCCTGGAAACCGGTGTTTATTGAGATCTACAGTGCGCGGCTTTCGGGGGTTAATGCGGTGCCAAAGATTGCGCCAGATTTAGCGAGCGCTATGGTTGAACTAAGGGCGAAGGTGGATTCGGTCGTTGCAATGGAGGGATTTGTGGTAACTGCTACAATCATATCGCCAGCAGGGAAAGAGTTCAACGCTGCGCTTTCACCGTCAGGCGGCATCTACACCACTACTATATCCATTCCCTCTCCGGAACTATGGCATCCGCGTATTCACGGCCCACAAAATCTGTACACAATAACCTACACGCTCATGAACTCTTCCGACGTTGTACACACCATAACAAAAAAATTCGGTCTCCGCAGAGTAGAGATAGTTCGAGAAGAAATCCCTGCCGACAAGCTCCCTGGCAGCACAACCTACTTCCGCATTAACAACACCCCCCTATTCGCCGGAGGCAGCAACTGGATTCCCGCCGACTCATTCCAGCCGCGGATCACACGAGAGCAGCTACAGTCGCAGCTCGACCTAATGGTGCGCGGGAATCAGAACATGGTGAAAGTATGGGGTGGCGGGGTCTATGAGAGCGAGGACTTCTACGAGCTTTGTGACGAAGCCGGGATTCTCGTGTGGCAGGATATATGCATTGCGTGTCCTGACTACCCAGCACATATTGACTCCTTCGCCGGATCGATAGTGGAGGAGGTTTCGCAACAACTTTCACGATTGCGCTGGCATCCAAGTTTGGTCATAGTTTCGGGAAGTTATACGAATTACCAAGTCGAGGACGAGGAGATGGGATATCAAAAAGACGCACCGGGAGACACATGGCGAGTTGAACCCTTCCTGAGTCGCTGGTTGTATGAAAAGGAATTCCCTAAACTAGTTACCAGCATCTACAATGGCGAAGATACGACGGAAAGCGGTGTGGTGTATTGGCCCGGCGCCCCCCTCGGTGCTGACGGCGATATCCATCTATGGAACTGTATCTCCCCTCCTCCCCATTCCCTCCCTTCCCAGCTAACAACAAAGTATGGGCTGGTATCCAAGCGCCATACCAACGCATCGACAATCTCGGCAGCCGCTCCATCAACGAATTCGGAATACCATCCCTCCCCTCTTTAGCTACCACACGCCACCTCCTCGGCTCCTCTCCTCCCGATCCACAATCTGAAACTATCGCACACCACACCAATCCACGCTTCTTCGAACATAGCTTGAACCCATACCTCCGAGACAACTTCCGTCGCACCCCCGGCTCTTTGTCAGAAACCATCTTCCTCTCACAACTAGTCCAATCGGAGGCCATGGCGGCGACGTTCAAGGAGTGGCGCGAGAAGTGGGGGGAGAAAAGACACTGTGGCGGCGCACTGGCGTCGCAGTTTAACGACGTCTGGCCGGCCGTGAGTTGCAGCATCACCTCGTTTCTGGGTTCCCAGCCCAAACAGGCGTTTTATGCAATCTCCCGCTCACTAGCCCCAGTCACGCTGCTTGTCCGCCGGATAGACTTAGACGTATACCCAGAACCAATCTCAGAGGATCAAGAGCTGGACTCTAGCTACCCCTCGCGCTGTAAAACGCAGGACTCCTTAGAACGATATACATTCCCGCCGAAGAAATGTGGTGTCTCAGTGGTACTGTCGAATATCACCTCCCGCGACTATCCAATGGCAAAAGCCGAGGTTCGGTATATCTCTCTGTCCACTGGCCTATCCTCCGTCGTTCTTTCTACCAATGTGAGTGTTGCAGCGAATGAAAATGTGTCGCTATGGAATGAAGAAATGCTAGAGGATTCAACGCTGGTGTATGCTGTACTTCTTGGCCCCCGAGGGGAGATGGTGGCGAGGGAGGTAGAATGGCCATTTCCTAGGAAATCTTTTGGGGTCGATGAAGGGTTTCGGGAGTTGGGTATGGGGGTCGAGGAGTTGAGGGTGGAGTGGCAGGACGAGGGTGTACAAATCACTGCGGAAAAGGCGGTGAAGGCAGTGTGGTTTGAAGAGAGGATTGGAGAGAGGTGGGCGGATAATGGCGTTGATCTTGTACCTGGGGAGACGCTAGGAATACGGGTTGATGGTTTGGAGGGGGAGGGAATGATAGGAAGGTGTGGTGGTATGGGTGGTAGAGGGCTGGAGCAGATATCCTTGGTATTTAGAGCGGGGGGGGATTTGAAACTATGTTAAACTGGGTAGAGATGGTGAAGGTGCTAAAGAATAAGGGCGGCTACTTCTTGATCCAATTCTGGAATCTAAGGATTTCCGTGAAGTACGCCTGTTTGATTGGGACCAACGACGTCGAACATTAACACGGCGCATTATACAGTTATACCCAGAACCATCTCACGACCATTTAAAGCAATGTTACTGTGTTACTTTAGTGATGGGGATCACTGTCGTTACAGAAAGCAGCGGTATTGTACGATGAAGCTGACGGGAAAGAATACCTATTGTTGCAGGATGAGATTAGATAAGATTAGATAGTTGGAGATAAGATTGCGTTCTTGGCCACAATAGATGACATCATTGATAAGCCTCTCCCCACATTCAGCTGTACTCGGTACCTGACGTTCTTTTTTCGTTTCAAAAAAATTTTGGGAGCTTGTAGACGAGGTTGGGGGGGAGCAGCATTTAGTATATTCTAAATAACGACGATAATTTATCATTATATGAGGTTCGATTGTTGCTATCGCCGGTTAGCCTTTCACAGTTTACGATCGCCTAAATTTAGCGGGTCGGCTTTGTGATTTTGATGGCGCTAGCCACTAGCGAAAAAGAAGCCGGCTGACAGACATTTCGCTTTTTGACCATTGCACCGGCAGGGATAGTAACACCACCGGACATGCACACTGCGCTCGTTTGCCACATTTTTCACCTTGCGCATCGTTCGTTAGGGTGCGAAAAAAAGAACGCCTAGTACACCAACACCACGATGGCATCAATCGATAAGTGACGATATAGAAAGTGGAGGCTGCGTTCAATTTTTATCGAAACGCCGGAGATATGTAGAGTACGTGCTGGAACCCTGCTCTCTGGTCTGAGAAGTCCTCCTGCATCTAGTCACACTGCAGAAAACTTTTGGAGCCAATAGTATGATTTCCCTCCCAGCCTTCTCTTACGTATGTACACAGTTACTTCATGCCAAAAACTTTTGCAGCCAATGATAGCCATGTTCTAAGGTCGATGTCACACTCCAATCTCATCTCAAGTTGTCTCACATTTCATGTAACTTACTTCCCCATGAAATCCATTCTCCTTTCCACTTAGAACCCTATGGCTATTTAATCCCAATAATTCCTCCCTTCTTCTTCGGTCTCTCTCTATCTTCACTCTCTATACTATCTACACTCTCTATACTATCTTCTCTCTACACTTTTGACTTTCCCTTCTCCCGACAGCACTTTCCAGTTATTAACTATCCTCACCCATACCCCACACTTTACCTACATCTGATCATGTATCCACCACCCCGCGGCAGCAACTCACAACAAGATATTAGTCTCGAACAATGGGAGCGTCACCATGAGGCAATCAAGAAGCTTTACTTAACAGATGGACATAAACTACCGGAACTGAGAAAAATCATGGAAAGGGAGTACGACTTCCGTGCGACGTAAGTTCAGTCTTCTTTCACGCCTGCCCTTGGCACTCCCTCTGACAAGCCTTGTTTGGTGTTAGTCAGCAACAATATAAAACGAAATTGAAAGAATGGAAAATCGAGAAACGTCTGCCACGGCGGAAGGTTCTACCAATGATAAGGAAGAAAGACCAACGCCAAGCAGAAGGCAAGCAGACGGAGTTCATGTTCCACGGCCAACCTGTCAGCAACGAGAAACTAGAGCGCTCAAGGAAAAGATTGGAGGAAGAGTTAGCTCAGTCTCCGACCGCATGTAAGTTCCGAATATCCACGGGGTCTATGTCACTGAGTAGTTGAGATAGCTACACCATCATATGTCGAATACATGACTCCACGCTCACCGGCTTCGGAGCTTGATATGAATTCACCTCGTCCCATCCCTGCGTCAATCAATTCAGTTATAACAACAAATGCCAGAGGAAGCGGTGCAGCATCTACAGTGGCGAGTGGATTATTTGACAGGCGGGTTCAAGCACAAAATTCACCCCCGTTCATACCAAACTCTATGGAACATCACTCATCCCCCTGTCATAATCGTGACTTCTCCAGCGAGCTCCTCTGGCCCGAGTCAATGCAGATTGATTCCTCACCGAAAAGCATAACCAGCCCTGCGGTGTTACAAGGGGTTCTACATGGCGGAAATCCCTGGTCTCCATCCCAGTGGAATCTGGGGTTCAGCATCAGCCTACCACAAACGCCTCAGGCAGAGCCAACCACACCCAGCATCATATACCGAACTCTTCAAACTCCGGTTAGTATCTTTGCGTTGTCGCCGACTCCAGAAGAAAGGCCTCAATCAGCTGGAAGTGATATTGGAGCTGAAGAGTTGGGGGCAATGCAAATACTATTTCGCAGTACAGGGCAGACATTGGAAAATATACCGCCAACTAGCAAGTAATAGTTCTCATCAACTAGCAATTACGCTAACCTCCCTCACCTATATTAGAGTTTGAGAATGCACGGATTCTTATCAATAATCTCGAAAATAGACCACTTGCTATCAAAATTGCTGGAGCGTACATTACAACATCCCATGGGTCAATTCAAGCATATCTGTCTTTATACCAAGAGAAATTACGGAATATTCGCAGCCAGACATCTGAAGGGGTTATTACGAACAGTGACTACTCCACGATTGCCGCCTTTGAGGTCTCGTTTGAAGAATTAGAGCGGGAACACAGCCAAGCGGCGGATCTTTTACTTACATGCGCCTTCCTGCACCATGATAACATACCGAAAGACTTAATCCGTCAAGGGCTAGGTGATAATGGTGAGCGGCTGATACCAAACCATCCTTTGAATCAAAACATACTAATGGGAGCAATAGATTTTCAAGAGATTCAGAATATGCTCTCTTACTCTCTGGTTGAGCAAGTGCCCTCCAATAATCCATTTTTAATACATTCAACCATCCAATCGTGGCTAAAACAACGTCTGGACCCGGGGATAAGTAAAAAAAACTACAAGATGCAGTTCGAGTTGTCGGAAAATCGGTTTCTGCCGTGGACCGAGGAACGACCGAGGACTGGAAATTTGAGAGACGAGTGCTCCCTCATCTACTAGAATGCTATCAGCATATCAAGAACCACCCTTACCTCCAATTCCCGGATGAAAATGAAAAGAAGGTTTTTAGAGTATCCTCTGAGCGCATGGCGCTTGCGCTATTTCGCCAGGCACAGTGGAGGGAAGCCGAAGAGTTACAGTTACAAGCGCTGGATGTTACACAGCAGATCTTTGGTCAAGAACATCCAGATACCCTGACCAGCATGAGCAACCTCGCTTCGACCTACAGGGATCAGGGGCGGTATAAGGAGGCCGAAGAGCTGGAAGTGCAGACTATGGAGGCGAGAAAGAGGGTACTCTGTCAAGAACATCCAGATACCCTGACCAGCATGAGCAACCTCGCTTCGACCTACAGGGTTCAGGGGCGGTATAAGGAGGCCGAAGAGCTGGAAGTGCAGACTATGGAGGCGAGAAAGAGGGTACTCTGTCAAGAACATCCAGATACCCTGACCAGCATGAGCAACCTCGTTTCGACCTACAGGGTTCAGGGGCCGAAGAGCTGGATTTGCAGACCTTGGAAATGAGAAAGAGAGTGCTCAGTCAAGAGCATCCAGATACATTGTGCTCTATCAGCCACCTCGCATCGACCAACTGGGTGCAAGGGCGGTTGCAGGAGGCTGAAGAGCTGGATTTGCAGACCTTGGAAATGAGAAAGAGAGTGCTCGGTCAAGAGCATCCAGGTACATTGAGCTCTATGAGCTGCCTCGCATCGACATACAGGGAGCAGGGGCGGTTGCAGGAGGCTAAAGAGCTGTATTTGCGGACCTTGGAAATGTCAAAGGGAGTGCTCGGTCAAGAGCATCCAAATACATTGTGCTCTATGAGCTGCCTCGCATCGACATACAGGGAGCAGAGGCGGTTGCAGGAGGCTGAAGAGCTGTATTTGCAGACCTTGGAAATGACAAAGAGAGTGCTCGGTCAAGAACATCCAGATACATTGTGCTCTATGAGCCACCTCGCATTGACATACAGGGAGCAGAGGCGGTTGCAGGAGGCTGAAGAGCTGGGTTTGCAGACCTTAGAAATGACAAAGAGAGTGCTCGGTCAAGAACATCCAGGTACATTGAGCTCTATGAGCCACCTCGCATCGACATACAGGGAGCAGAGACGGTTGCAGGAGGCTGAAGAGCTGTATTTGCAGACCTTGGAAATGACCAAGAGAGTGCTCGGTCAAGAGCATCCAGGTACATTGAGCGCTATGAGCTGCCTCGCATCGACATACAGGGAGCAGAGACAGTTGCAGGAGGCTGAAGAGCTGTATTTGCAGACCTTGGAAATGAGAAAGAGAGTGCTTAGTCAAGAGCATCCAGATACATTGCGCTCTATGAGCTGCCTCGTATCGACATACTGGGATCAGGGGCGGTGGAAGGAGGCCGAAGAGCTGGGTTTGAAGACATTGGAAACAAGTAAGAGAGTGCTCGGTCAAGAGCATCCACATACCTTGATTAGCATTCACAACCTTGCATATACATTCAAATCCCAAGGTCGAATCAAAGAAGCCATTACCGTGATGACGGAAACAAAATCCCTCCGTTCTCGCAATCTCGGCGTCGACAATCCAGACACAAAGGATTCGGTGACTGTTCTATCGAAGTGGACAAGTGAACTAGAAGGAATGCGCAACGATCCTACGCCGCAAAAGTACGTTTCAAGTAGTCTCGTCCCCATAGGGTCAGAGTTTGTGCATGAGGGAAGCGGAATTATTGGAGCCTTTCAGTATAGCGTCATTCAGTACGAGCATATTCTGAGCCATCTTCGAGAACACAGCCAGCGTGCCATCTCGGCGGCCCACTCTGTCCTGGACCCAAATTTTCTTCCATTCGTGCCGATCCAATACACTGCCTTCCACACCACTCAGTCTTCATGTCTGTAACCTAACTGCCAAACTTCAACAGGTTTCTGTGACGAGGCGTTACAGGGGGATTCTTTGCTTGAGGGTGTGCTTGCGGGGACGGAACTGAGCCATTGCCATGGGAGAATACATCTTTGTTACGTGTCGGGTGTAGTTGGGAAAGGTTGGGTAGCCTGGTAGTTGGGTGCAGACAAGGATGGCAAGAATAGATGCTCGAGATTTTGGTGTGAATTGAGCGTGTTGGATTGGAAACACTTTGTACATTCAAGTGGGGATTTGTCATAGCATTGATGAGATCAAATCAGAGAGAAAGAACGAATGTACTGAATTGTCTACCGTACAAAGAGAAGAGAAAAGAGCTGGCTTATATATGACGGAAAAGCACGCCTAACCCAGAGACCCAAGTGCTATCTCATGTAGAGCTGTAAAGCTAGGCTTTGTTGAGCTCACATCCGGAACTAGCCACTTGGTCGAAATAACTGCACCATTGATACACAATCTCTATGCTTAGTATCTCCAGCCATAGAAACTCCTTCACCTGATCTTCTGTCAACACTCCCTCTTTGGCCTAAGGTCTTTCAAACAAAACCAATTATAAACTGAAAGAAATAAAACAAAGATCCAAAACTCTGATCTTAGAAAATGCTCAAGTCCTTCATCCTGATTCGATTCCCAGCCCGATTCCATGCCTGAATTCTCCACCTAATCATCTCGAATTCTCCACATACTGCAAACCAACTTCCTGTACAATCTCTTCGAGTTTCACTCCTCCGAGGGCTGTGGTGAGTGCATCTGTTAGCATATCCATGCCTGGTACGTGCAAAACTTCGATGTGGCTTTTGGCGATAGCTTCGTAGATCAAGTGGTACTGGAGTGGGTATTTGATTGCTTCCCAATGGAGTGGGGAGGGCTGCGCCGCATATCCGCCAAGAGCTGCATATAGGATGGATCCGATAGCCTTCCAGGACACTCCAGATTTGAAGGGCTTGATTAGCTTGTATCCTGTGCACATATATTGGATCTGCATTGGCGTCATGTATGTTCTCATGTCGGTCATCTCGAAGCGGTCAGGTATTCATTTGATGTATCCAGTTTGGTCAATGGCAATTGACTTCGTCTGTCAGTTCAACCAGCTAGAGATCGAGGCAACAAGGTCCAAAGAGCCAATAATCCTAATTTTGTCAATATATACAAAAACAAGGACACCATGTAAATCACCAAGTTTTCCACCAAAGAAGAGACCTGCGGCCAAAATTGAGGCCTGGAGGCAGAGTATATCAGCTATGTAATCCAAGACTCCCTTAAAATACTCCTGATTTGTCTCTTTGATACCATACAGGGTATCATTCTGCTTGACTATCCAGCAGGTTTGACCATGCGGATCTGGCCATTTATCTTCTGGAAGCTGCATATAGATGGTTTCATGGAGAGGGCAGCCAAGGAATGCTATCGGAATGTCGGATATGGCTATCTCGACATTGTATTCTGCTGCAAGGCCAAGAGATAGCCTGATCAATGCTGAGTGAACAACTGGAGATGTGATTTCATTACAACCTTCTGGTTTTTGAAGGTCTCCTTGGCCAACAAGTAGTACTTTCCTGTCAAGGATTCAAGGCTCGGAGTTCTAGGGGTTATAAAAACCAAACTAAGACAGAGGTAGTGTGCGGTGATGCAGTGATCGCGGGTACTGCGTAACAAGCAAGAGACTCGAAATCCGGAATCACAGAAGTGAACAAAGGTTGGTGCCGAAGCTATTGATTGTTTTGTAGACTAGAGAACGAGTGAAGAACAAACCTATCCTCCGCAAATCCAGCATCCTTATATACAGTTAACGCGACCGTCGTCACCCTTGCTCACTCGTTCCAAAATACATCCTAACTCCACCCAACTATGTACGCAACCCTTTCAACCCGCGGCCTACGCCATAACCATCACGCCATATTTACAACGCAACCAACAAAACCTGATTCCTTCCAACAAAACCTGATTCCAACCAGCGAAACCTGATTCCCTCCAACACAACCTGATTCATTCTACCGAAACCTGTTTTCCTTCGTATTCCCTTTCCCCTTCATCGATCCTTATTCCTTCTTCGATCCTCACTCGACACAACCGTGACAGTAGCTCCCCCACCCACATGCTAAGTTCCTACGAAGCTGTTGATCCGGGCTTGCCAGGTTGTTCCGCATGAAAAACATCGATTGCTTGAAGCCCATCTACGTTAACCGCCGGTTCCCAGCTTTGTTCATCATAGCCTTTCCACTTGACCAAATACTGCAATTGTCGTCGAAACATCCTCGAGTCGTTGATACGTTCCACTTCGTATTCTTCTTCTCCGTCCACGATAACTGCAGGTGGTGCCGATTCGACTTGTCCTGGCAAGGGATCTTCCGATACTTTGATCAGGCGGGAGATTGGTTGTACTGGATGAATGTGGAGGTCCTTTGGTAATTGTAATCGATAAGCCCACGGGCTGATAACTTCCGTAATATCGTATGGTCCCAGGCGTTTCCAGTCAAGCTTCTTGCTGGATCGTTGTGTTGTGATATTCCTGGCGTCCATCCAGACTCGATCTCCAACCTCCATCTGCACTCCCTCTCGTCGATGCTTGTCTGCTTGTTCCGCTTGAATATCTTGTGCTCGAGTCATTTCAGCCTTCATCTGTTGAAAGATATCGTGCATTTTCTGGGAGAGGGTATTTGCATTTACTTCCCTGATATCGTTCCCATTCTGAATCGGATGTTGACTAAAGGTCATTCTTGGATGGAATCCGTAATTACCGAAGAACGGTGAGCATCCTGTTGTTTCCGAGGTGTGATTGTTCGACGCAAATTCTGCCATTGGTAGCCACTGTGTCCAGTCGTTCTGTTGATAATTGACGAAGGCCCTGAGATACTGTTCCATAATGGCGTTCATTCGTTCCGTTTGTCCATCTGTCTGTGGGTGAAACGCGGTTGACAGCTTTCGTTCGATCCCAAGTCTTTCACAAACGTGTCTCCAGAATTCTGACGCGAATTGGGGTCCTCTGTCTGATACTATGGTATCCGGTAAACCATGTAACTTGAACACCTCTCGTATAAACATCTCGCCCAGCTTCTTGCCGTCTGTATCATCCCGACATGGCACTAAATGCTTCATTTTTGACAACCTGTCAACCACTACCCATATAGCGTTGTACCCCTCGCTTTCCGGTAGTCCCACCACGAAATCCATACTCAGATCCTTCCATGGTTGTTGCGGTATTTCCAGTGGTTTGAGCCATCCGTGGATCTTCTGGTGAGTTGCTTTGCTGCGTTGACATACGTGGCAGTTTCGTACGTACCTGTCCACGTCCTTCCTCATACCTGGCCATTGATTATTTCTTTTGACGAGTTCGAGGGTTTTTGCTCGTCCTGGATGTCCTGCTGCCGGTGTATCATGATGGTCCTGTATCAGTTGTAGCTTGTCCGAATCTTTTTTGACGTCCGTTGCGTTGAGACACAGTCCTTCGCTGCTATCGAATGGGCAGTCTTTGCATACATTTTGAATCCAGTTCCACAATTCCTTTGGATCGGTTTCGTCCTGATTCACCACTTCTGCGAATGCTATCACCAGTCCTTGTTGTATTTGTTTGTCGAGATTCTCCGTTTTGAGCACGATTTGTTGGGTTTTTTTCTGCCCCCCCCTTCGGAGGAATGTTTCCTGGCATTCTGGTGAGTGCATCGGGCTTTTGACCTTGCTTTCCTGGGCGGTATATAATCTTAAACTTGAATCTCGACAGGAATTCGGACCATCTGGTTTGTCTTCTATTGAGTAGCTTTGACGTCATGAAGTATTCGAGGTTCTTGTGGTCTGTCAGTATTTTAATAGGATGTACTGACCCTTCGCATTCTGGTCTCCATTGTTCCAGACTTTTAACTATGGCTCCCAGCTCTTGATCGTAAATCTTGTAATTCTCTTCTGCTGGTGTATGTTTCTTCGAAAAGAATGCTACCGGATGAAGAATTCCTTGCTCATCGTATTGGGATAGTACTCCTGCAGACACATAGCTTGAGGCATCGGTTTCCAAAACGATTTCTTTCTCGTAATCGAAGTGTGCTAGGACTGGTGCTGTTGTAAACGCATCTTTTAGCTCCGCAAAGGCTCGTTTCTGATCGGGTCCCCAGTGAAATGGTACCAGCTTTTTCGTTAGCTTTGTCAACGGTTGGACCACCCTGCTGTAATTCCTGATAAATCTTCGATAGAAATTGGCGAATCCTAAAAACGCTTGAACTTCCTTGAGCTTGCCAGGTGCTTCCCACTCCTTCACCGCTGTTACTTTTTCTGGATCCATTCTAATTCCGTTTACCCCAACTATCAATCCCAGGTACTTCACCTCCTGTTGATGAAACTCGCATTTTTCCGCTTTCAGATACAAACCGGCCTCCTTAAGTGTCGTCATTATTGCCTTGACGTGTTCCTTATGTTCTTTTAAATTGTCACTGTAGATGAGGATGTCGTCCAAGAACGCCGTACAAAAAATGTCCAGAAAGGGGCGAAGAGTATCGTTAATAAATTCCTGAAAGCAGGCTGGTGCATTGGTGAGTCCGAAGGGCATAACGAGGGATTCGAACAGGCCATAACGGGTCCTAAACGCCGTTTTCCATTCGTTTCCTTCTGCTATTCGAATCATATTGTAGGCATCTCGGACATCTAATTTGGTGTACCACTTGGCTTTTGACAATCTCAACAAGGTTTCCTGGATTAATGGTAATGGATATCGATTTTTTATGGTTCCTTCGTTGAGTCCTCGATAGTCCACGCATAATCGTAAACCTCCATTCGGTTTAGGTGCGAACAACACCGGTGCTCCGCATGGTGATGATGACGATCTGATGAATCCCTTTGACAAATTCTTTTCAATCCACTCTTTTAGGACCTGAAGTTCTTCTCTTGACAGGCTGTATATTGGTCCAAAAGGTGGGGTGAATCCGTCTTGGAGTGTAATCTTATGATCGTATGGTCTGTGTGGTGGTAGTCTTTCAGCGATAACCTTGTCAAAAAGGGGGAGAAACTCATGATATTCCTTGGGAATTAATTGTTCCAGCGGTTTTTCTTGAAGGTCCTTAATTTCGAGGGCCTTGTTGATTTCATATAAGGTTACCGCGTATACTTTGAGTTTCTCTTTCTTGTTGCGTCTCATGAACGGGGCTGCTGCTAATGCACTTATGTCCAGCTTCGGGCAGTCTGGTTCTATTGATTCCATGTGATTGCCCCATACCCATACGCTCGAATGATGCTGACAGTGTTTCTGACAGTAATCGCTTTCGAATCCTATTCTCTTTTTCTGGAATATGTCTGTGACATCGTGAAGTTGTAACCATGGCAATCCGGGGACAATTGGATAATGTCCTAATTTCGTAACAAACGCTGGTAACTGTTCTTGATGTCCGCGTATGCCTAAATCTAGTTTAGCCATGGTTGTAATCGTTCCTGATTCGATGGGTCTTCCATCTATAACTTCTAATTCCCTTGATTCTCTTAATTCCTTCTCTTGTAACTGATGATGGCGGACGAAATCTTTGTCAATAAATGCTATTCCAGTAGCTCCGCAGTCTATCAAAGCGTGGGTATCGATGGTCTTGTCTTCTATTTTCAGCGAGCACTTCACAACAAGATGTTTGCTTTCCATAGATGACTCCTTTATTTCTGCGCTTGATATAGAAAACTGCGAAATACCAAAACTAGCATTAACTGACAAAGGAGATTCGTTTCCAGCGCAATTGCCATCCCTATTGCACTGGACTAAACATTTCCCGATTCCACTTCTTTACCCTTTCCTATTGTCGAATCTGCATCTCCCTCATTTGCTGCCTTCTTAAAAGGTGACACCTCCGTTTGTCCTGATGCCGCCTTCAACTTTCTTGGGCATGATGCTGCGAAATGCCTGCTATCCCCACAGTACATACATAGTCCCCCTTCCCTTCGTCTCTTCCTTTCCTCAGGTGTAATCTTCTTTCCTTTTACTGCCGATAGATCCATTGGAGCGGGGCCGTGATAACCTGCAACTGATCCTGCAGGTGCTGCGTCTGGGGCGGATGTGATGTTGGTCGTTGTATCGGACCTTTTATATCCTTCCCACTTTCCAGATTTCTTTTCTGCTGCCCTTCTCCTCAGCTGTGAATCCCTTTTCGACACCATCTTAACGAATTCGATCATGCTTTCTGGTTCCTCGATGTGCTGTATGGAGTCCTTGAGTTCGTTGGACAGCCCCTTCCGTAATGCGTCCAATTGTGCATCTTCGTTCCATTTAGTGTCTACTACGTATCTTTGGAATTCCGCGTAGTACTGGGAGAATTCGCGGTCTCGTTGCCTGAGTTTCTCGAGTTCTCTCTTTGCTGTTGCTGCTCTGTCCTGATCTCCGAACGCTACGTCCAGTAGGTCAACTAGGTCTTTCAGGGTATTGAGTTTGACTTCCCCTGAGATTTCGTCACAGTGTGGCATTAACTGTGCCAGAGCCACTCCTTTCAAACATCCAACTGCATACCTCAGCTTCTTCTGTTCGTTGTTGAATGCCTTCGGCTTTCCGGCTATCTTCAATGCCAGCTGCACCTTCCACCCTCGAAGTTCCTTCCTATCTTCTCCTGAAAAACTGGTGATATCATTCACCTTCTCTTCTCGCTCTTCCCCTTCTGTTCTTACTCTTGACTCTCCCCCTCTTCCCTCTGTTAACTTCAGAATCCTGGTTACCTGTTGTCGATTTTCTTCTGCCAGGTCCCTAAACTTCTCCATTTGAGCTTGAGCATCTTCCAGATCTTGTTTCAACTCCGCCAGGTCTGGATTTGCTTCCTCCAATGTTTGTTTTAGGATCCGGATTTCTTCAACCAGGTCCCCATGACTGCATATTTGCGGTGATTCTGTTGTTGCCGCTGTTTGTTGAGTAAGCAGTAACTCCTGCTTCAGATTGTCCCTTTCCTGGACTACTTTTTCTCCTTCTGCCAACAATTCCGATATTCGTACTTCCGCATTCTTCACAGATTGCTGTTCCTTGAGCAATTCGTTCAGTCTGCTGGTTGTTGGTAGTTGGCTTATTGCTTTCAGCCCTTTGTTGATGTCCCCGATGTGCTCCCTGAGCTGAACTTCACTCATAGCTTCTATATTTCTTGTTGCCACGATTTCCAGCTCCGTCTGTAAGATTCCGGTCAACGTGACATCGCGAGTTGGTCGTGAAGATTCTCCGGACATCTTTCTGATGATGTAGGGAGGCGGCCGTGAGGAGGCGATGTTCTGACAAACAGTCTCTGACTTTGTCTATGATGTTTTGAATTTGTTGAACTGCCGCTTCGATTTCTGCTTCTAGGAACGGATTGACCATCTACCAGAAGAACACTTCGTGTTTACTGGGTGTTGTTACGATGATTAGCGGGGTTGGTAAAGGAGCCGGATGTAACTCGCGGTCAACTCCCTTTCCCTTGTTTGCCTTTCGTTCGTTGTAGTCTGCCCACGAGATTTGGCTTTCTATGTCCTTCTGTGTTGCCTTGATTGTAGATTCTGATATCGTTGATTGAGCTTCTGCTGCTCTACCGATTGTTGTATGTGTTCCTCCGCAGTTATGTTCGCAGTAGCACGGTTCTTCGTTTTGACAATCGACGTGAAGACCGTAGTACTTGGTCCAGAAGTTTTTGAATACTGCGTCGTCGATTTGGAGGCCTCCTCCGTTGCTTGCTGCTTCTGTCCAGTAACTATTCCAAGGAGATACCGCTTGTGGTTCGTCCCAGAAGTATGCTTCCAAAGGTTCCTCGGGTTCGTTGAGGATAGCGTCGATGCTATCAAAAGCGTTCAGGGGTTCTTGTTCGAAGAGGTTGAGGGTTCGACCAGCTAGGTCGAGGAAATTGATTCGGGATTGTTGAGGTTTGTTGCTGTCGTATGCTGGCATTTAAAACAGCGTGGATCCTTCTCGTCGATGTTTCCACAGGCACACAACGCAGGAGTGTCTCCAAAAGCTGTGTACTGTGAGCTTGTTTTCGAAGTTTCCAACTGATTTAAACACGGAGCAAAGAGAGTTGCAGGGTCTATGGCAAAAGTAACAACCGCTTCGATGAGAATAGTGGCACATATACTAAAATATAACCAGTAGAATCGATTATGGACTCGTTCTTCTGTCAAGGATTCAAGGCTCGGAGTTCTAGGGGTTATAAAAACCAAACTAAGACAGAGGTAGTGTGCGGTGATGCAGTGATCGCGGGTACTGCGTAACAAGCAAGAGACTCGAAATCCGGAATCACAGAAGTGAACAAAGGTTGGTGCCGAAGCTATTGATTGTTTTGTAGACTAGAGAACGAGTGAAGAACAAACCTATCCTCCGCAAATCCAGCATCCTTATATACAGTTAACGCGACCGTCGTCACCCTTGCTCACTCGTTCCAAAATACATCCTAACT
Organism: Trichophaea hybrida; assembly: GCA_015178995.1. Lineage (NCBI taxonomy): Eukaryota > Fungi > Ascomycota > Pezizomycetes > Pezizales > Pyronemataceae > Trichophaea > Trichophaea hybrida. The sequence goes on from WHVE01000722.1 coordinate 56,973, forward strand.
CCACCCAACTATGTACGCAACCCATTCAACCCGCGGCCTACGCCATAACCATCACGCCATATTTACAACGCAACCAACAAAACCTGATTCCTTCCAACGAAACCTGATTCCAACCAGCTAAACCTGATTCCCTCCAACACAACCTGATTCATTCTACCGAAACCTGTTTTCCTTCGTATTCCCTTTCCCCTTCATCGATCCTTATTCCTTCTTCGATCCTCACTCGACACAACCGTGACATTTCCACTTGTCAACATGACCATTCGCTAGTAACATCCTACCCATTGCCCATTGACTCTCAATCATACTAGCACCACTTGCCACATTTTGAACCAAGGTAAAGACTGCATGACATGCCATCGCAGCAATGTCCTTACCGATGGGTTCTTTCCACTGTTCCGAAACATCGGCATTTTGAGCTATCTGTCAAGGTTTCAAGGCTCAGAGTTCTAGGTGTTATACAAACCAAACTAAGATTTGGAATTGCAAGTATTGCAAACATGTAACACCGGGAGCGTCATTTCAGGTGTACCCGGTCAAAGAAGTATCCATATTGAATTCAGGACTGCTTCGATGGTAGATCAGGAGTTTCACTCGGAATGTGGAAATTACTAAATGACTCTGAACAAAAAGAAATGCTTTCTCCAATACATATATTGTTAAGGCTTGTTCTCCTCACTGAGAAGGTTGATGATGCCTTTCTACCTTTGAAGAACCCAAGGTCTTTATACCTTCATCTTCGCTTCTAACAAATACTTCTACCTACGCATTTCTCCAGAGCTTCAGCACCGTAACCACCTTCGTGTAAGGGCAAGTACGTCCAAGTATGGCTCCGTACTCGATAGTAACAGTAGATACAGTTGTAAACGAAAATAGGTGATAAAATGGAGTGGTCATGAAGTATGGTAATAAGATAATCGCTGGAGTGCAATTGGCACTCCTGCGCAGAGACTATATCCTGGTCACTTACCCGGCCATCGGCTGACTGCCGTTACATCATCCCCCACTTTAGCTGCAGATGACCTGGGCTGCCATACCCGTACATGAAGAGAAGGAAAGAAGTGATGATCCAAGCTCATACACCATCGTACGGCATTATAAATCCCGCTACCGATCGGTACCGCTCAATGGGTGATCTCTTGGTAGATCTGGTGCACAGGGAAACTGCACCTCCTGTCGTAGGTGGTAAAAAACCCATGCCAACACCATTTGTACCGGGCTGAGATCCAATAAGAGAAAGAATGATAAGATAAGAGAAGAGAAGGAAACCTCCCACTTGGCCAGATTTCTCCAAGCCCACCTCTCTGAATCCAAGCCGCTCCAGCAGCAGGCCTCATTCTAAGTCCACTCCTTCAGCAGGCTTTAAAATCCAATCCTGCAAGTCCATGGTTCCGAATATCCAAGTGGACTTCTAGTTCTCTCAATCCAATCAATTGATCTCCATAGTGCCAACTTGGTGATGCTCCAATTGGGGTGCCATTGGCTTCCACCGTTAGTTCGTAGTTATGGATTGCGTTATTTAATAGACTTGCGATCAGGAATCTGCTGGCCTCTGAGGAGTGCTCACATGGCTTTATTCCCCAGCACTGAAATCCCACTGTCCTCCATCGACAGCACAGACGGCCGATTCCCTTGCACTCGAATCTGCTGGCCTCCTTGCAGAGCTCAGACGGTATTCACTGGTGGCTGCTGATGCTTGCATAACTGTAGAGTACTCTGATGCGGCTTCCGACTATTCTCATTCGTATACGATTTCTCTCGTTGAACACATTCGTGAACATCATCCGAGGGATAAGGCCATCGTGGCCAGTAATTTGTCTCTATAGCAGTCAACTTGCATAATTGAATGATGTTCTTATCTTGGTCATGTTGCTGCTCTTTAGAGCTTTCAAATTCGTATGATTCTCCAATTAATAGAGCTCATCGGTAATAGCCTCCAATTCGGCGTTGGTCATGTGTCTTATCAATTCATACTAGACTGACTCGTATATCATTTATCCGGATTCTGCTTTCTGTTGCCATTCGGCCTTGTCCAGAATCATGATTGCAAATAACATGCTCAAAGAAGAGCCTGGCCTGTTCCGGTAAATTGATGTTCTTTCTGCACAGTGGATAGATCGCCATTTTTGTTAGCTGATTGACAATGACTAACATTCCTGTATACTCAGATGCAGTTGATTCTAGCAAGTCGGTACAAAAACCATCGTGACGCCTTCCCATGGTTGTGTCGGAGGTGCCAAGGGCATCATTGTGCCATGTCGGCATGCTGTGGGCCTTGACACGGTGGCAAACTTCACAGCCACTGATATACTTCCTCATGTACGTGTCCATTGCGTGCCACTAGATGTCCCTAGAACTAGTTTAGTGGCCTTAAGAGCTCCGATGTGACCTGATTCAGGGTTGTCATGAAAGAGACTCATCACTCTAGCACGATGTGTTTGATCTGAAGAACATATATCCTCCCTTCGTAAGTCAGAGCTCCAGTGACGACCTGTATTGGTTCTGGTCTTTGGGGGTGATTGACATAGGCAAGTTGACTATCTTCGCATTCACATCAATTGCCAATGTGTCACATGACATGGCCTTCTGAATTGCCGGTTGGAGATCATCATATGGTTCAACTAATATAGTGGTGACATCCTGGATCAAGCCTGATACAGTGAATCACCACTATCGGCGGTGATGTCAATTGATTATCATCATGACTTTGTTGAGTGCTCTCGGCCATTCATATGTTCCACGAGCAGAGTGTATCATTCGTTGATATATCCAATTTTGTAAGCATTCCGTCCAAGGCAGTAGTTACCATGTACTTTGGTGTGTTTGCTCTGTCCGCAACTGAAGCTCTGCAGATTCTATCGCGGTAGTCTCATACGTTCTTTATGGAGTTCAGTCGGTTCACATTCCGCATAGCTTGACATTTCGACAGCAGGTTTGGCTGGCTCTTGGCCGCTAGTATTGGGTGTGGTTGACTCCATTGATACCGTTAGTTGCAGCTGATTGTGCATTCGATGCATTCGGTGTTGCTTCCAATTCGGTGATCAAGACCAGCATCGTAACCAGTGACATCTCATTGACTCCTTGGATCCTGGTGCACTTGCACTTGATCTTATTGACTTCCTGGTGCACTGGACATCTGCAGCCTGACTGATGCGTGGTGGTGGTAATGGCAAGTTGTTTCAGCACTTCCGGTGCTAAATTCATTTGGAGTAGAGTTTTCTCAATTTCTGGAACGGTTATCCCCCTCTTTTGAGGTCGGTGCTCTGTCGACGAATAAATGCAGCTGGTGCATGCGATGTCGACTCTCATTGATTTGACAGTTTCGATTACCATTATTCCATTATTGCTTCATGCTTCTTTATCCTCATTGGATTGTAAGTCATGCAATATTACCCATAAAGTCAGTGTTTCTTAAGGATGGGGTAGAATTATAACGTAACCTTATATCGATATCAGTGAGAAGACTCTTGTTATCCTTCTCAAGAGAGTGCACGATTGCACTCTGCAATCGAAAAATCTGCATTCCACGGCATTCCCATGGCTCAATAAATGACATCCGCCTAGCAGCCATTTCTCTTTGATTCGTGATTGTGTGCATATTGAAAGCTTGATTATTCAACTCAGAATTGTGAGTTGTGATTTCTTCTTTGCAAGGATATCGGTGCGTGGCATGATGGTCATCCCCTTGTTTTGGAGATTGGTGCTCGTTGACGACTTGTGATCATGTTGGTATATATGGTATCGAGTGTATTGTCGTTCACTTATTGATATTCTTGTTGATTCTGGCACTTTTGGTTGCCATCGTGGCGTGATTCTAGTGATTGCAATTCTTGTTGCATGTCATATAAAGTAAGAGTTTCTTGAAGAAGACGGTAGGAGTTCAAACGAAACCTTGTGTTTCGATATACCCATGGACTATCCTTCTCCCAGTGTGCGATTGTGCTCTACACTCGCACAACCTGCATTTCATGGTACTGCCGTAACTCTGTAAGTTCAAAAAAGGTTCATGGACATACATGTGTGGTGGTTGTGTAAAGGTTGCCTTTCTTGTGTGCAAGAGTATCAGCACTGCCGCCAGCGATGATATCCGCTTGTCAATCTCATTGGCTCCAACAGGTTATAGATCTCGCATTGTCAATTGGACGTTGCGGCCGCAGTGTCTCGTCCTTGGCCTTGCCAAAGACCTCCAAATTGTTAATATTTGTGAGAATGTGACCTCTGTCATGGGTCTATAGGCACCAATTCAGGTGTCCGCCTCTCCCCATCTGTACATGTTAACTGTGTGTTCCAAATACAGACTGAAGTGGAGGAGGGTAGAGATTCCCAGAAGCCTGGAAAAGAATGGTTCGCCCATGCAAGAGCCAAGTCCCACAGTCCAGTTACTTCCTTCGTTACTCGGCGAGCCAGTAGCAGTCATTCAAGCACCACATTGTTGTTAACTCTTCTGCCGCAATTACCGCCACTGCTCCTGCTCACTCGTTCATCTCATGGGTCATCTCCCACTATTTGTAGTACCTTTCATGTAAGCTCACAGCAACCTGGCGCAATTGCCAAATCGTATGACGAAAGCCTGGAGAATCTAGTTGCTAGCTATGAGAGACTCGAATGTGGTGGCTCCAAGCAGATGAATGTCTGGTGGCTTATTCTCTTCACCGCCATTCTGCACAGAGTATTTGCCCTCTGCCGGTGAAGATTCCGACATCACATTGGTGGCCGCCAGTGGCATCCCCGCTTGGTATTTGGAGGGCCAAAGTCAATCTCCGGGTTTCTTGCCTAGGCAAGCCCAGAAGTAGCTCATACGGTTTGTCAACTGAAGGCTATCACGTCACCACATGCATCAGGAAAAAATTTCCACCTACGTAGGCACCATACTCACCTACGTAAGCGACTTTTGCAGTGGGTGGTTGGGAGCATACGTAGGTGGCAACCAGCTGATAGTCGTATTCATAGCAATGCTTGGAGTTGTTAGTGCAACTGTAAGCGAGGTCAGCACTATTTGCAACACCGATTATAATTACGCACCCATTCACTTCATCTATAGACGACTCACGGTCGCTCAAGCCGTAGGTTATGGAAATTCTATCGATATATTTCGTCGGCAAGTTATATACCATTGCTCATGCACCTTGCAAGGTTGTTACGACAACTATTTACATTGGAGTCAATCTACCATTACTACCCTTATACATAGTGTAAATCACATCGTCAATTGACTTATCTCACAACTCCCCCAGTGTTGCTTTGGCAACTCTGAGCGAAGTCCTTTGGCGTATATAAATGGACATGGAAACAATCTATTTGGCAAACACATATACAACTTGTGAAATTGTCTAAACAACTATTTACGCTGCCGAAGCCTTTTCCCCCACCAGCCAGCGCCTCGTTCAACTCCTCCTCCATTACATAATAATTGTATTCCATGTTTTCAAATCAATATGACTATTTACAATCCAGCCAGAGTTAGTCTCCTTTGAAGTGGATGGAACCTCGGGTATGGATGAGCAGCGCCGCAGATGTGGCCTGCAGCCAGCACCTTGTAGGCATTCCTCCTGATGCTGGAAAACTCTGACCATCGAAGAGATGGCATTTGGCATCCTCCATGGAATGGTTTGTCACCAGCACAAATGCTAAATATAACACGTGACTGGGAATTTGGAGTTTGAAAACACGAAGTAATTGGTATGGTAAGCGCCCTTGCAATGCTTATGAGCAGGTTCGGGAAATCTCTGACGTTGTCGGGCCATCTTCACCCATACCCAATCGTTTCTCGTGGTCCCGTATACCATTCCTTTTTTCCAGTAGCTCTAATTTTCTCATATGTCAATTGGCCATTGAATTCTGCGATAGGGATCTCAATGGTATGGAATAAGGCGGCCTGGCACGTTCGCAGGTTATTGATGTCGATGTATATCTTTGAGACGTTCAAATATGCTAACGTCGAGTTGACCAGACAACTCTGGAGAATGTTGTCATGGCTATACGAATTGCAATATCTCCGAACGTAGTTACTCCTTCTGTATTGAGCCAAACAACACCTGTCGCTGACTTCAGAACCCCCCGCACTGCTTCCCGTGGCAGCAGTCTGATATCTCTCGTCCAGCTCGGGTGGCCTACTCTAACGTTGCTGAAACCATTGCGTTGAGGTTCATTCGCCGTACTGCATACGCATTCGGCTGAGATAATAATTGACAATCTGCCGATAGACATCTCCGGTCTTATTGGAGGCCGATACCCATCTTTGATTTGGGTTTTGTGAGCGCTTCCCAACCTCAGTGGACCACTGTTGCAACCCCCGAATCGCTCGATACATCGCCGGAAGTGTGTCATTAGATGAAGTTTTGGAAAGTTAAATGATGACTCCTCCTCCAGGTGATCAACCATTCCGACTTATCCAATTGTTCCAGTCAACAAAGTCACGTTTTCGTTCGTTGGCAGAGCAATTTCTGTAATTGTCCATATCTGGTCTCGCTCCTATTGAGCTCTTTCTGCAATTCTTTCGATTGTTCAGTTGTTTTCTTGTTCGCCCGATATTGCAGGAAGACATGTTGAAGTTGTGAAAGCGACGCAGAGCATCATCCATAAGATTCAAGGTATCCTCATCATGGGACGGGTATCGGCAGTAGTGGTAAAACTCAAGGCAGTGCTCGGGTGCATTGGATGGCATCATCAAATGTTCTTTTCAGAGGCGTTCGGACAACGTAGAGCGTTGGTGACGACTGCAAGCAGATAGCGGCTCATTGTTCTAAGTTCCTTTCCAGTCCACTGGCTAACCTCCTCATATGATTTCTTGGGTTTCGTCATTGTCATGTATGCTGTAACGATACCACAGCTCGTTGTATTTTGGGAGTCGTTTGAACTTCGGAATGAGTTGTTGGAGCCACCCCAGAAGATGTTTTAACATGCCCAATTGCATTGTGTGAAGGAGGTCTGGTTTTGGAAGATCACTGACAATTGAACCGGTGTGCCATAATATATTGTCACCAGATTGATGTCAGCTCTCTAAGAATGAGGCAGCCCATACAGGGTCGTAGTAATTGGCTCGACAACTGGCGGGGTTGAAGAATCGATATCGCTGGAGCTTTCAGCAAGTTGGTCAACTCTGTCTCATCGGGATTCTGCAAGTTGCTAGAGCGTCTTCCGCATCGTGTAAGGTTGCTCGGGCAACTTGGTACAATGCTTGATAAACGTTATGATCGCGGAGTACCACCGGTATGTCGATATACCTGCCCAATTCCTTCTTTTCAACTTCACACCAAGGACATAATCCATATCCATGATTTTGCAGTACTGCATGCTCTGGATAGTCGGCAACCCATCCAGACAGAAACATATGGCATTGCCGATAATGACCGTCGGCACATAAGCGGTGACTGACAATTGCGCGTTGGTCAGAGGCTGCAGCAAGTAGTCGAGAACACTCTGCTGACAAGTCGATCATGGGCTCTGTTGGCTGGCCTTTTGTGGCGCGGGATATCACGTAATTTCAATGGCTGTGGCAGAAGTGCTACCAGGACAACGCTGTGAGTTGTTGGTTTCATCCGTACGGTGCTGGAGAGGTTGCCAATGGTCATGTATACGGGCCATGCTTTCTTATCGCCGGAGAAATTTGTGAGATGTGTCGAATCGGAGAAGAAGATCAGGGGAACAACAGTTTCGCCTTCTGGGAGACAATGCTAAACGTTGTCAGAACAATTCGTTTAATTCTCCAGGCAATTGACATACCTGGGTTTCCCACCACCAGTCTGCTGTGTGCATCTCATTGTATAGACGACGCCCATCGTTGCTGAAACACGCTCAGGAGCATACACTAGATCCTTCTCGTATGCCTTTTGACGCAAAAGCCATTTGGCGCATAATATGATATCCCGGGAGTAAAACTCGATCGGCTTAGGGTGGCTTTCATTCCATATGAAATTTGTCGTTTGCTTCATCCATGATGAATGGCCAAGGCCATCAGACATTAGGTCGATCATCTGATGGAGTATGTGTGTCGACTTTAGAGATTGTTTGACCGACTGTTGGAGCCCCGCGTCTCCCTTTAACAAATCATCAATCAGACTCGACGTCGCTCCGTGACAGTCAATATCTCCGCAAGGCGAAACTCAGTAGCGTCGGAAAACGGATGCCAAGGGTTGGCATGACCATGTGTGGAGTTGTCTTCGGTCTTGGTGGGAACGTATAGTGCAGTGGCAGACCAGCATTTCGGAATGCATGTGTTACTGGTACGGATTCTGCAGGTGCCGAAGGCTCTGGTGATTGTGATTGTAGGTAATCGAGTGTATCTGGCACAGGATCATGGTTCCGAAAGAAAGTGGGTGGGTTTCGATTATCCTCATTGCTCGGGCAACTCTGGACGTTTCGCTTCCGCTTTTTCGTTGATAGCTAAACTCGGATGTGATCTTGAGGTAAAGTTTAAAGCCGCTCGCATCATTGCATCGTGCTCTTGGGCATGATTGTTCTCCATATGTTTAGTCCTCCAGGTATCAGAGTTGAAACTTGCCACAGACCTTGCAAATGAACATTCCGACATTTCGCTTCTTAGTTGATGGCATTGGCAACTTTAGACGTTGTTGATACGATTTTGTATGTAGTTGAGAGTGAATACCTTATAATCGATTGTGGAATAACGCGTTTATTGAAAACTCTAAGATCGATGGATGGATGGCTGTTCTCGAGCAGTCAATCAATGAGTCGATGAGTACGAAAAGACGGCCTGAGTTTCTAAGAGTCTTTGATGGTTGCCCTGGCAACTGAGGTCGTTTCAGTGCTTGAAACGAAAAAGGAGTACGTACTCTAGACATCTCCATCATCATGACCGCTCACAGCCTCAAACGAAAAGGCTCGATCGACGATATGCCAACAGGCAAATACCGACTACGTATAAGAAGTTTGCAGCAACTCCCGAGATGTCAACGCGTCAAAGCCAAACGAGCGGGTGTCGAAAAGCATCCGTATTCGCCGCAGAAGTCTTCGGAGCGTGTATAGGTGAGGAGTACTCATGCAGGAGTGTCGAAGTGGTACTAACAATTTACCAGGTTGTCTTTTCGTCGCAAGCATTAGTCGGAGTCGTGGTTTTCATTGGCATTTGTATGTATTCGAGAGCATATCGCCGGCTTAGTAGACCCTACTGACTGGGCTAGCACTTTCTGGAGTTGGCAGCACGATTCTTAATTTCTGGGTGGAGTTCTTGGAGGAAGCTAATTTGATTTTTTGATTTCGGCATATGGTTCGGTAATATATTTAATAGAAAGTCTATGTGACAGTGCTTCAAGGTGCCGCAGCAACCCTGCAAGTTGCTGCCAAGATATATACAAATGAGTGACATTTAGTGTTTGTAGCCAAATCAGAAGGCCTTCCAACTAATAAAACAACTCATAGAGTCGTCACAACAATGTAAATCGATGAATATTTACATCCTGCTGATTGCGACGTCTTTGGCATGGTGGGTTGTGAAACAGTGAGCTTAGTGTCATTTGTTATGCTTGGTTTTGACGAAGGAAGGTATCGAACCATCATCTGAAATCAACCTCGAACTTAGACACTCATTCACTCTTGACAATGC